>JAUTBQ010042221.1:0-43447 GCA_032361185.1 Lepetodrilus ovalis
AAAGCTCTATTTTGTCTAAACCAATCTACACGTCTTGGAAAAATTGGGGGAACTTTATGGAATGGTTTGTAAATTGTCTCAAATAATTTTCCGGCAGCAACTAAAGGAGCTATTGGGAAATGATCAATTCTCACATCAATATCCATAGAACGCCCAACTTCTTTTACTAACTCTTCAATTTCAACATAATTCTCATCGGCAATTAAATAGGTTCTTCCGATAGCATTTTTATTTTCCATCGCAAGAATAAAACCATCAATAAGATTATCAATATATACCGGATGATAGAAAGTTTTTCCTCCCCCAAACATTGGGAAATGTCCTTTTGCAACATTTTTGTAAATCATAAAAAATCTTTCAGGGTCTCCGGGACCATAGATTGCAGTTGGTCTTATAATGGCAGTCTTTAGTCCTTTTTCTTTATAGAATTTATTTACAATTGGTTCTGCTTTATACTTTGTCTTTTGGTAATAGTCGGCTGGTTGAATAGGAGCATCTTCATCAGCTGGTGGGTTATCAATATTTCCATGAACTCCACAAGTACTACAATAAATAAATTTTTTAACATTATGTTTAACTGCGGCGTTAAGCATATTTGTAGTGCCACCAACATTTACTTCATCGTAGTACGATTCGGGAACATCCATTTCTCTAAAAGCGGCTGCAAGATGTTGTACTACATCAACACCTTCTATTGCTTCTTCAATTGCATTTTTATCAGTAACACTTCCAATAATTACTTTTACTCCCCACTCTCTTTCTTCTTCTGTCTTTAAGTGTTCTTTATAGTCTAAAGAAACAACTTCATGTCCATCATCAACTAATCTTTTTACTAACGCTTTCCCGGTAAATCCGGTTCCCCCCGTTACAAGAACTTTCATTTTTTTCACTCCAAATTAATAATCATTTACTTGTTAATAGATTGAATATATATAATTATAGTATAAATTCTCTAACACAATAACAGCAAAGCAATAATTGGAAGATTCTATAGTTTTATTTTGTTGTATTTTCTAATTGAATCTTAGAAATATTGTTCAGTTTTATTTCTCCTTCAGGTTTGGTTTATACCATTGTGAAGTTTTTTTTAATCCAACACTAGGTTTTGGGTGTAAATTGATTTCTTTTTTAGTTTTATCGAATAAAAATATTTTAATTCTTTTAAAATTATAATTTTTATATGAAAATACAGAGTGATATTTTTCTTCAGACTTTTTACATTGTTCGTAAACTTGTCTAATTGTAAAATATTTTTGGTTGGGAGAAACGATATTGTTAAAATCAGTTTTTAGTGTTTCTGATTGTTCTCTTTTTAGAATCTGCATTTTTACTCCCTGTTGTTTTTTATTTTTACTTTTAATATTACAGGGGTTCCAAATAAATATTTAAGACCAACCAATCCAAATATTCCTTCTAGTATTTTTGAAATTTTTACTTTTTTCATAAATCTATGAAGAACCATTGGCAAAAAAAATTGTGGTCTAAAATTAAATTGGTCAAATGTGTATTTGCTGAATTCTTGAATAAGTTCTTTTCTTGCAAAGCTTCTAAATGTTCTAGTGTTTTTTTCAAATGTTTTTTTTGCTTTAAATAAAAACTTATTTAGAATATTAAAACTAAAAACATCAGGATAATCTATTATAATTACTTTAGAAGAAACTCTACACATTTCTTTTACTAGAATTTTCCAGTTTTTTTCATGTGTTAATAGTCTAAATGAAATAACAGCATCAAAACTATTATCCGGATAAGGGAGATGTAAAAAATTGCATTCTTTAAATATAAACGAATCTTTATCTAAAAACTTGTCCAATCTACTTCTACAAGTACCATCGCTTCCGGTTACCGTAATATCATAACCTTTTTTTACTAGTGGAACTGCTAATTGTGCATGACCACCACCAATATCTAGAATGGTTTTTACATTTTCATTTTCAAGAAGTTTAATTGTAATGTTTTCTTGAGTTTGTAAGAAGTACTTACCTACATCTCCGGAAAATCTTGTTGTATAGTCCTCCGAGGATGTTTCAATATCGGCTTGTTCTGAAAGAATTTCTTCTGTCATAATATGGTGGTAATATAATTAGTGATTTTAGTTTAAATATGAAATTTCTTTTATTGCTTCTATTATTTTCTTTTCCTTATCTAAAGATATTTTTCCAAAAGCAGTAAACCCAAGTCTTCTATGAATAATATCTTCGGAGGTTATGGCCATTTCTTGCTCAATATTATATCTAATTTCACCCAAGAATAAATTTTCTTCTTTAAGTACTATTTGTTTTGACTTTTCATCTTTTTCAATAAATTTAATTACATTTTTACTTTTTAATCCATATGTATTCCATAACCTTTGTAAAAGGGAAGAATTGTAATTTGTATTCTTTTGTAAGAATGAACTTTTAGTTTTTGTGTAATCTGTAGTAATGCTATTAGTAGTTTCAATAGATGTTTTTTTTGTTGGGTTAGTTTTTGAATTTAGTAACTTAGCAATATTTTTAGCAATAGAAGGAGCCGTTGTATATTTTACAGATTTAACAGAAATTAGATTTTTTATACTTCCATCAGTTGAATGATCAAAAACCAATGAGTGAGTTTCCGGTTGAACATCAAACTCATTCTCAAATTTTGTATTTGGCATTGCTTGCGTACCAACATGAGCTATTGTTACATCTTTATACTTTAAATTTAAAGGTTTGTAAGCGGCATTTATTTCATCAATAATTTCTTGAATATCTTCTTCCTTTATTTTGCAATTATCGGGTTCATCGTTATAAACTTTATATGTTGTCCCAATCATTGTATATTCACCAATAGGGACAAAAAAGAATAATCTTTTTCCTTTATTTATAACTGCAGCTTTATCTGTAAATTCCTTTTCACTTTCAAGACCAACAGCAAACTCTTGAAAGAAATTTTTCTTAACAATAAAGTTTACAGCTTTTGTTAATGGGGACCTCAATTTTGAAAAGTCGTTTGTACCTTTAAGAAATTGGTTTAACCAAGGACCTACTGAATCAACAATATAATCAGCTTGTACAAAAAACTCTTCATTAGTAAGTTCATCTTTTATTCTTATCTTTTTAATGGTTCCATTTTCAATAATTAGTTCTTTAGCTTTTGCATAATTAACAAGAGTTGCTCCGTTATCATAAGCTTCGTACAAAAACTCAAATAGTAACCTTTCAGTATTAAGTGCAATACTTTCGTACCAAACAGCTCCCCCGGTAAAACTGTTTGTATCAAGTTCTGGAATTATTCTTGAGAATTTCTTTTTTGAAATTGTTGTTCCACCAGGAATGAAATTGTCTTTTTCAATATTTTTATTTCTGTCAAAGCTAATAAAGTCATTTAATTTCATTGCAACTGCAAGAGCTAATTTACTTTTAATAGTATAGCCAAAAGTCGGAATTAAGAAAGGGACATTTTTAATAAGATGAGGTGCAATTTGTTGAAATGTTTTTCTTGAATAAATTGACTCTCTCATTCTTTTGAAGTTTGCGTGTTGAAGATAGCGTAAACCACCGTGTAAAACTTTTAAACTATTTTCTGAGGTTTCCGAACCAAAATCACTTTTATCTACTAAGCAAGCTTTATATCCATTACGTGCAAGTTCCCATACAATTGTTGCTCCATGAATTCCGCCACCAACAACTAGTACGTCAAACTTTTCTGTTCTTAATTTATTAATCTGTCTTTTCATTAGTTTTGTTCAAGCCATTTATAAATACTTTCAAGTTTCCGTTTGTAACTTCTTAACGAATAGTTCTCTTCAGCTAGCTTTTTACCGGCTTCCCCAATTTGTTTCCTTTTGTCTTTGTTATTTAGCAATTCCTCAAAAGACTTTGCAAAACCATCAGGTGTTGGAGTAAATAATTTTGCATCTTGTACAGACATTGCTTGTGTGTGTGATTCAATATTTGTTGCAAGAACAGGAACACCTGAAGCAAGATATGAATAAACTTTCATTGGAGTGTTTTTCCCTTTTGTACGAGGAGAAATTAAAATATCAGCTTGTTTAAGTAGGAAGGGAAGTTGGTCTAAAGTTCTTCTTCCAAGAAATGTAACTTTACTAACAATTCCTAATTCTTTAATTTTGTTTTTGTAGTATGTAATTGAATTGTCATTTCCTCCAATGATAGCAATGTTATAAGAAATATTGGAACTTACTCTTGCAACTCCCTCAAGCATCAAATCAATTCCTTGATAATGTTCTAAGTTGCCAATATACATTGCAATTATAGTATTGTTTGGAAAGTGTTGCTTAATATTTTCCTTTTTGTTTTTGGAATAGTTTGGATCAAAAGCAATATCTTCAAGAAGTTGAACTTTTGTATTTGGAGCAAATGATTTTATTTTATTTGATAAATATTTACAAACCGGAATTACGGCAGTTGATCTTTTGGCAGCCCATTTCTCAAATCCATCAAGTATTCCACTTACTTTGCTAAGCCCTTTCCATTTTTCAATTAGTTGGTCTGCCATAGATGAATCCATATCATAAACTAATTTTTTCTTAAAAAAGATATTGAGAAATGCTGCCGGAAAAATGGATTCCTCAACTGCATGAATTACATCATATTTGTTTTTCCTTAGTAACCCTAACATTTTGGTTGATATAAAAACATCCCCAATAATCTTTTTTGGGGAAAAACCTATTGGAACATTTTGTAAGATTGACAGATTAGGAATTCTAAATATTTGTAATTCTTTTACAGAAATATCTTCTCCTTCGTTAAAAGTAATCAAATCAATTTTATGTCCAAATTCACTAAGAGTTTCTATTAAAAGCTTTACTGCTATTGGTGTCCCTCGCTCTTGATAAAATGGGTGCGGTGCAATTAAAAGTATATTCATAATTATCTATTTGTTTCTTTTATTCAATTGCATAATCATTTGATTTTTAAAGAATGGTACTATTTTTTCTAATCTTCCAAAATATTTGGGAGGTTCTGTTAAGTTTGAAATTATATCTTTTATAGAGTTAGATGGTTTATCTTCATCCAAAGTATTACTTATGTAAAATCCATACGATGCAGTTTTAGTTATTTCAGTCGGAATTGCTAATGCATCAGTTCCAGGTAGTACAAAATGGTTTGTTGAGTTTCCTATTCTAAATAAATTTGGCTCGGACCAAAATGTTGGACGACCACTATTATCACCAAGATAAAACTTTAGATTTTTGTTATCAGTTAAAAATTTATTTAAGATTTCTTTACGTTTTCCAGTCCATTTACCAACACCCCAAGGTAGAACAGGAATTCCATTTTCTTCATTAATAGTTTCTATTGTGGATGGTAAACTTTGATGTGTGTCAAATTCTTTGTTTGTACACAAAGCAAGAACTTCAATATTGTTTTCGGCAATAATTTGTTTGCCAGGAAAAATAATTATTTTTTCATTTTTTTTGTTTGTGATAAAAATAGATTGTTCATCAGATCCTATAGTAAGTTTAAATCTATTTGAATCAAGAATTGAAGACTTCGTTTCAATAGATTTCTTTAATAAAGAAAAATAGTTTGTGTCTTGAACTTCAGTAAGAAGTAAGACACCAGTCCATTCTTGTTCAACATTTATTCGTTTTGCACTATGAGAAAAGTTATTAAATACAGAAATAAAATAACTATTCAAATCAAAACAATTGTGTAAATGAACGTGTGAGTCTATAAGTAAAAGCTGATTCATAAGATATATATAACTTATTTATAAAAATAAATATGGGGAATAATATAGCTAGGTATGGTTTAAACTAAGTTTAGTTAAAAGTTTAGAATATTTATTAGAGTAATATTCCCAAGTATTTTGTTTGAAAACTTCATATCCCTTTTCTGCATATGTTGCTAGCATTTTTCTATCAAAATATAAAAGTTCAATTTTCTTACTAAGATCTTTAGCATCATTTTGTTGAAAAAACAACATTTCGTTTGGGAAGTAATCTTTTAAAAGTGTAAGGTTTGATGCAATAACGCAAACTTTTTTTGAAAAATACTCATATGATTTTACAGGCATTGCAATATCATTTGAAACATTAAAAGGGAGAGGTATAATTCCAAGATGAGCAGAATCAAGTTCATTAGAAAGTTGTTCTAAGCTAATAAAACCATCAGAAATAAAAATATTATTTTCTAACTCTTGTTCCTTTATACTTTTAATAATATCGTCCCTATCTTCGCCATCTCCAAATATTCTGAGTTTTACTGGAATTTGTTTTTGTTTTAATAGATAGATGGCCTCTATTAGTGTATCAATTCCTAATCTATGAGATAAAGTTGAAGGATAAATGATATTTAATTGGTCCGAGTTAAAATTTTTATTGTTAACAGTATTAAATGTTTTATCGCTTGCTACATTTATTATCTCTATAATAGGTTGATTCACTATTTTGTTTTTCTTAAATCTTTCAGTATGAAACTTATTTGTTGAAATAATTACATTGGCAAACTTAGCAGAAAATCTTTCTTCTAAAAGAAGGACTTTGCCAATAATATGTGTTAAACTAATATTGAATTTTACACTATAAATTTCAGGCATTAAATCGTGTACATCTAAAATGATTTTAGCACCTAATAGTTTGGGAATAATTGCACTAAAAACTAAAAAATTAGGCATATTATGAATATGTACAGTTATATATTTTTTAGTAAAATTATTTTTTGTTAGTTTAAGTAAAACGAAGACAAAAAATCTTAAGTATGCTAAAATATATTTAGTTTTCCCTCTGCCCTTATATTGCTGAAAAGGACTATCATAAAAAGTAAACTGTTCAAAATTGCTTCGCTTGGATTCTTTGAGCGTATAAATATCAACATTATATCCAGCATCGAATGCAGCTTGAGCTTCTTTTTGTACTCTACTATCAGTACTAAAACTTGTATAGGCAATTACAGCTAAATTATTTTTCAATTTAATTTTCTTACTTTTCCGTTGTAAATGATTGGGAAACCTAATTAAAATCTCTTTTATAAAAAGCAAAGTGATTTTTAAATGGAATATTGAATTAAGTTAATGTTTCTCAAATTCTTCTATAATTTCATCTTCATCATCAAGTTCTTCATCGTCATAATAGTATGGAGTAACTACATCAGAAATCATTCCACCTATCAGTAAAAATGCTAGTGTGCTAGTTAATTCACCATTTTGGGCTATTGTATAAATTGATAATGCAAGAAAAATATACCCAATTGGAACACTTTCACTATCTCTCTGTAATTTAATGGATTTACGAATTAAAGCTATAGAAAAAAATAAAAAAATCAAGAGCCCTAAGAGACCATTTTCTATCAATATTGTAGTATAACCATTATGAGCTTCCAAAATATATGAATAAGTCCCCTGATTTATAAATCTTCTTTCGCCAATATGTTTATATCCACCCTTACCATATCCGAATACAATAGTAACTAAATTTTTTGAAAAAAATTCATTTATATCATGTGATGCTTTTTCAAAACGGAATTTTATACTTCCTTCTTTACTTTTTCCACTATATTTATCAAACTGTTTACTTCCTAATCCCAATACTTCAAATGGTTCCTCATACAGTCTATAATATATAACATTTACCAAGTCTTTTTTTTGTTTATTTCTATCAAAAAAAATATTATAAACAAAATAAAAAGAAGAATAAAAGATAATTATAAGAAATGTTGTTACTATAATTTTTCTTATGTTAATAGTTGAAGAACTTGAATAAAAATTAATTACAAACAATACAACAACAACTGCTAAAATAGTACTTCGTGATGTTGATAAAAATACTCCACTAATAAGTATTGTCAGTAAACTATAGGTTGTAATTCGGCTCCAAATTTCCTTTTTGTGTAGAATATATACTGTAAGAAAAGCCAATCCAGCAAGCATTCCTGGTGCATTGTGGTTAGAATATTTTGCTTTACCCGAAGAAATTAAATCTAGGGGTCGTATTAAGTTTAAACTATCACTAACACCACCAAAGTGCCAATAGTGAATTCCTAAGTCAGCAACACTTAATATACCTGAAACAATAATCCCAATAATAAATGCTTTACGTCCCACTTCATTGGAAATAATATGAAATCCCATTAACATACTTACTATGCTTAATAAAGATAGTTTTACTATTGGTTTTAAATTAGGTTCATTAAAATAAGTTACAATGGACATCATTAAAACAAATATTGCTACTAATAAGAAAAAGGGATTTGTTAATACTTTTTTTATAAGAATTGTTAAATTGTTCTTTTCCAAAAGAACAATTCTTATAAATAATAGAAATAAAAATAATCCTCTTAAATCTAATGGTCCGGGAATACTAATATTAAATCTATAAATCATCATAAATACAAGAGGAACTACCAAATAATAAGGTTTTTCAAAAAATACAAAAGCCCCTAATGCCAGTAATATAATAATAGTTGAATATAAAAATATTTCCATAAGTAATTATTTTAAATAATGAAAAAGAATTTTTGTGAAAGTTAGTTCTCATTTAAGAATACTAACCATTTTTAGTTATCTAGATTCCCAATCTCACCTTACAGCTTTGTCGGGCAGACAAGTGGAGAATGACAAATTTTTCTTATTTGATAGAAGCTTCTACGAAATAAGAAATCATATTTAGTATATAAAATAAAATTGTAATTGTTTATTCTTTAATTTAGATAAAAATATAACTGGCTAATAAATTAAATAAGTTTTTTTAACTATTCGAAAAATAAAACTAAATTATGCAATATATATGACAAGATGAAATTATTAAAACATAATAACGGTACTTAGACTCAACCCCAAGTGCGACAGATTAAAAGAAATTATTGCATAACCTAAAAATTGTTGCCATTTCGTTAAGATTTCTCCATTTAATTTATGGATTCTCCTCCAACAAACGGTGGACAAGCTGTGTACAAACATCACGGAATGACAATTGTTGAAAGGTTATGCAAAGCCCTCTAAAATTAAATTACTTTTTCAATATCATCTAAAAAACTTTTTGCCAATTTTAATGGGTTATAATTATCTTTTACATAAGAAACACAATTTAATGATAAAGAATTATAGCTATCATCACTTAAATTTAGAACTTCTTCAACCTTTAACTTCAGGGAATCATAATTCTTAGCCACTAAACCAACATTATATTTATTTACAATTCCATCCGGATTGACATTCTCAGTTGTAACAATGGGAGTTCCAACTGACCAGGCTTCTAAAAAAGTATTAGAAAAACCCTCTAACCTTGAAGTGTTTAATAGGCAATATGAATCTTGTAATAGTTGCGTAATCTCACTGTTATCTATGTGTCCAAGAAATTCAACATTTTGCATTTTTTTTAATTTTGCAAGTCCGTCTGATGTATCTTGATCAGTATTTACGAAGTGAGTTCCAGCAATTTTAAAGGTGATTTTAGGAAGATTTGCTGCAATATTTGCTAATTCGGGTAAGTTTTTTTCATATCTGAAATTTCCAATCCAAGCAATAAATTTTCTTTCTTTTTTTTCTTGAATTTGTGTTTCTTTATAAAAGTACGGATTGTATATGACAGAAATACTTTTATTTGGATATTTAGCTTTTAGAATTTTATATTGATATTCATTTTGACATGAAATATGACTTGCATTTTTTATACCATAATAATAAATCATCATAGAAAGCTTTGAAAAGTTTTTTTCTATTCTACCATCAACATCCATATCACTACCAATTCTATGTATAAATGGTTTCTTTAATAATTTAGCAAGTAATGCAAAGTAACCAACATTTTCAGTAGCACAAGCTACCATTATAAAGTCAGGATTATATTTACGAATTGCTTTATAATAACTAGGTAATCTATAAGTTAATAATCTAATTTTGGGAATTCCCTTATTTCGGTCATAACTTTCAACTATATCATAATTGATTTTTTTTCTAACTTGTTTTTTTGCACCTTTAAAAGTTAGTAAGCCAACATTACAACCTATCATCGAAAAAGCTGTAAGCCAAGTATGCCATTCAACAGCAGCACCTCCAACAGGAATTTGAGCATTTTTTAGTAAATTTATAACCTCAAAACTATGATAAATAATTTTTGGTTTGTTCATAAATTATTTCCTACTTTATAGAAGAAATTCCCACTCGGTTTAATTTTAGATTTTTTGCAGTTCGAAAAGAATTCCTTAATACTGAAATAAAAGTATCATAATCTGTTTTAGATTTTGTTATTGGACTATGCCCTAAAGAAACTTCAGATGAATGAAGAGAAAAGTTAATAGTTGTTTCCCTTTTACTTTCTTGTTCTATTGTTGCTAAATATTTGTTAACGGAAAAATCTGTACTGGGAGTAAGTTTTGTTCCCCCCCTTAGCTTTCTAATAATTTTGTAAGCAGTTCTTTCTGAGAAGAAATTAAGAATTATTCCAAGTCTCAATAATTGTAAAACTCCATAAGGATGGCTTGCTACCGTAACCGGAATTTCATTTAATTTTTTTGTTGAATCTTTTAATATAAATGAGTTAAAAGATTCAAAGAAAAAATTTGGACCGGTTTTAGTTTTGCCTGATGTTTTATTAAAGTTTGCCAATGGAAGTATTGATGTATCAACTATAAAGTTATTATCCATAAGCCATTTTATAGTTCTGCTATCAACTCCCCACCGACCGGCTCTATGAGATTTTGGACTTATCCCATAATTTTTTTCTATTGCTTCTTTTAGTGCATTAGCTTTCTCATAAAATAAGCTATCAGGTAATTCTGATTGATAAGCTTGAATCCAATCTAAATCAACACCACTACCATTATCTCTTTGAAATGGGGGAGTGGTCCATACATGAAGATGATGACCTATTTCACATTTCCCTTTATCTAAAATTGGTTTCAGTACCTTTATTGCTTCGTCTCTTGTTGCACATTCATAAGTAATTAAATACGTAGGTATTATTCCATATTCATCACATATCTCTTGAAAACGAGGAATAGCTTTCATATTTTCTAAATTGATTTCTGATGGATTTCCCCATGCATCATCCGCTTCAGTATCAACAGTAACAACAAAATTTGGTTTTGACCCAGAATTTTTTTCTGAGAATTCTTCAATCTCAAAGTCTTTGTGAAAGATTTTCTTTTTATCAAACATTGTTTTTATAACCTTTCTATGAAAGAAGTTTTCTAATTCGTTTACTTGCCAATCCATCACCATAAGGATTTACAGCATTAGCCATTTTTTTGTATTCGTCTTTATTATCGATAAGTTTTGAAACTTCATTTACTATTCTACTTTTGTCCGTACCTACAAGCTTAACTGTTCCGGCAGTAACAGCTTCCGGACGTTCAGTGTTTTCACGCATAACTAATACTGGTTTGCCTAAACTTGGTGCTTCCTCTTGGACTCCTCCAGAATCTGTTAGTATTATCTTGGAGTTCATCATAAGAGAAATAAATGGTAAATAAGTTTGTGGTTCAAGTAAATAAACATTTTTCTTATCTGATAACATTTCCTTGACAGGTTCTTGAACATTAGGATTTAAATGAACAGGATAAATAAAATTATGGTCATTATATTTATCAGCTAATTCTGAAATAGCTTTACAAATATTTATAAATCCCTCTCCAAAATTTTCGCGTCTATGTCCGGTTATCAAAATATAAGGTGAAAGATTAGTTAGTTCAAAATTTTCAAGACCAATAACTTTAGGTTTTAATTCTTTAACTTTTTTAGTTGCTAGAAATAAAGCATCAATAACTGTATTGCCAGTAATATGAATGGCTTTGTCAGATATTCCTTCGTCTAATAAGTTTTGTTTGGAAATTTCTGTTGGAGCAAAATGAATATCTGCAATTCTTGATGTTAAAACTCTGTTAATTTCTTCGGGGAATGGTGAATACTTTTTATGTGTTCTTAATCCTGCTTCAACATGACCAACTTTTATTTTATGATAAAATGCAACTAAAGATACACCCATAACGGTTGTTGTATCTCCTTGCACAAGTACCACATCTGGTTTGTAGTCAGAAAAATATTTGTCAATAGAAGAAATAATATTTGCAGTTAAACCACTTAGGGTTTGATTTGGTTTCATTAAGTTAAGATCAACATCCGGTGTTACATTAAAAATTTCCAAAACCTGGTCTAACATTTCTCTATGTTGGGCAGTAACACAAACATTAATTTCAAAGTTTTTTTCTTGTTGCAATTCTAATATTACCGGAATTAGTTTTATTGCTTCCGGTCTAGTTCCAAATACTATTGAAATTTTTTTCATTAAATATTCCATTTTTATTTTAAAATTTGAGCGATATTATTCTTCTATTAATGACGTAAAATCATTAGTAATACTTTCCCAAGAATACTTTTCTATTCCTTCAAAAGTATATTCTTTTGTTTTGATTAGTTCTTTTAATGCTTTATAAACAGATTCATTATTTTTCATTTCAGCAACTTCACCACAATTTATTTCTTGCATCACTTTATCCGTAGCAGAGTCTTTAGTAGTAAGGGTAAGTATAGGTCGTTTTACACTTAAATAATCAATCAGTTTATATGGTATGCAATGTCTGTGATCATATCCTTGTGTAAGATAAAGAATATCAGCTCCCTTCATATATTGTAAAACTTTTTGATAACTTATTCTCTCATGCTCTATAACAATACCTTTTAGGTCTAGTTTCTCAATTAATTCTGAATCTTTGGGAAGTACTTCTCCAAACACATGAATACTTATATTATCGAATTTAATTTCGTCATTCTCAATTAGTTTTTTTAAAGCTTCTAATAAATAACTTAATCTTCGTTCACCATAAAAAATACCTGCATAAAGAATTACAATTTTATCTTTTTCTAGTTTTATTGAGTTAAGGTTTTTAATTGCAGGGTAAGCATTTGTTATATATGTAAATTTATTTGCTAGGGTTGGGAATTTATTAATATATTCATCCATTGCTACAGATGTATTAAGGATAATTTTTTTTGCTTTTGTTAGTATTTTTTTTTCTAAGAAAAAATTAATTTTTTTAAAGTTTGGTTTCGCTCTAAAAAAGCTCGAATAATTTTCCCAAAGAAACCAAGGGTCTTGATAATCAACATATAATTCTGCTTTTGTAAATAAGCTAGTAAAATATCCGATTAAAAATTGGGAAAATGGAGGACCGGTAACAATAATTTTTTTAATATTTTCTTTTCTTACTACAGAAATTGCTCTAATAGTTCCTGGTAATACCCATCCAAAATGTGGATCAATAGGAGAATATAGTTTAAGAAATCTTTTAAATTTCCGAGACAAAGTATTTTTAGGAGTAAAATTAAAATTAGGCACTACTTTTGTCCTATGGATATTACTTGTGTGTAACATTTCGCTATCAACAGAATCTGTATAATTACTATTAATTGTAACAACGTGAACTTCATAATTTCTATCTTCCAAAAGTTTGGAGAGATAACTAAATCTAATGGAGCCGGAAATTCCACTAGGTGCATAATAGTATGAAATTAATAATATTTTTTTATTCATTTTTTTAATCTTTAAAGGAAGGTTATTTAACAAATGATTTAATCTTTAATAAAATCATATTCTCAATTTTTGTTATAAATTCACTTAAGTAGCCAACATTTAAATTTCTTACTACAGAGTAGTAAACAATTAAGTATAGAACACTGAACAAGATAGCCCTAATTATTGCATTTATATTTAGATAATCGCCAACAAACAAAATAAAAAGTGGGATTATTGATAAACTCATCAGCTTAAAAATTATACTCCAATCAAATAACTCTATTAGGTTAATATTATATAAACCTAAAACTTTATGCCCAAAATAAATTGTTAATAGAATTTCTGTTGATACGAAGGCAATAGGTGGTCCTATTATTCCAAGTAAACTAAATAATATATATAGTAAAACAATATTTACAAATAGAGAAATTATATGTCCTGTAAGTAGTAATTTATTCTTATTCATTCCTCTAATTGGAATACCCATATCAAAACAGTGATAAACAATAAGAAATAAATATATCCGGAAAATTGGCGTTGCATCAATATACTCCATAGTGAACAAAGTTGTTATTACTAGTTCAGCATAATAGAAAAATATTACAAAAATAGGAGCCATAAAAAAAATGTAAAGAGTTACCGATCTTTTCCATAGATTTAATGCTACAAGAGGTTTATTCTCAATATCTTCAACTATATCGGGGAAAATTACGTTTGATATAGAATTTCTGATAATAGCAACAAAAGGTAGGTTTTGACTTGCAACAGAATAAATAGCTAATGCAGCCAAGCCTAAATTTGCAGAAATAATAATTTGACTAATTTTATTATTAAATGTAATAATTACAGTGGATATCCCTAAAGGAACAATATACTGTAGTTGTTCTTTTAATAATTTTTTGTTTAACCTAAAAACAAAAAGTTTAGCATAAAGTGTGTAGAATAATCCGAATAAAAATCTAGCTCCTTCAAAAATTACAAGAGCATAAATAATTGTTTTTATATCTCCCCAAAAATATGAGGCTGTAACAACAACAATCAGCCTAATTACTGAATAAGAAAAAGAATAGTAAAAAACATATTCCGATTTCTTTTTTGCAAGCCAATACATTGTTAAAAAATCAAAATTTTGTACAAAGAAAAGGTACACTAAAAGTTGTGTTATAAATCTATGAGATGAATTATCTTTAAACAATCCTTGTCCTAGATAAACAACCAATAAACCAATAACTATAAAGCCAAATTTTAAAATAATTGTATTGGATATATATTCTTTTTCTTTCTCAGGGTTTTTTGCAATAAAATAAAGTAAGTTTTGTTTAATATAAAAATCAATAAATGCTGAAATTAAAGATGATAAAACAATAAAATCCCTATACTCCCCAAAAGTTTCTTGGTCTAAAATTCTAACTAATAGAATTGGGGCAAAAAACTGAACTGAAAAAATCAGTATATTGGAAAAAGCTAGTATTGATACTCTTTTAGTACGAGTTGCCATAGATGCCAGGTTGTGCTAATTAATTTTAAAAACGTTTATTGTATTGTTAATATTTGTATAGAAAAGATACTTTTTGTAGGATTGATTTAGTTCTTTCTCTAAGTTACCAACATAATGTCTGTTGTCCGAAAATGTTACTAACCAAATTGTTTGTGTCCTATTTTCTAATATTTCTTGCAAGTCCTTTTCTTTATAAATCAGTTTTGCATTTGTCCAAATTTCTTTTGTTCCTTTTAACCTAGTCCGTCCCTTAAATTCCAAATCAGAAGCGTCTTTATACATATAGTCTAATTTATCTAAATAGTAATCAATTGATTCTTGAAGAGAAATTACAATATCATTTTTATGTCTGTTTTTATTAATTATTCTTGCCGGTGTTTCATAGTCTTCTTTGTAATAATACATTCCGGAAGTATATTTATTAAATCCATCTCTAAAATATATTTCTTTGCTATCAATATTATTTATGTGATTATAACTGAAATCTTCAGAAATATAAGTGAAGAAAAGTACACTTAAAGTTAGTGCCCAAGTTTTCACAATACTTTTACTAAAAAAGAAATTGATAAAATAAAACAATGAAATTGGGACTAATGAAAGCATTATTGGATAAATGAAAAAAGAATATCGTGCATAGTGATATGGAGTAACAACAATAGAAAGCCCAATAACCATCAGAAAAAAAACAGCTAACAAAAATTTATGACTATTGTAGAGGTCTGTTGAATGATTGTTGTAGATTAAGTGTAATAATAGAAGTCCTATTAAAAGATATATTGTAATTGTTTGCAAAGGAACCGGGTACAACCAAGGAAGAATAAAAGCTTCGTAAACATTTGGATAGTTAAAAAACATCCAAGCTACTTTTTTAATAGAAAAAGAAATTACTTTTGGATAGAAACTAAACCATTCTGTTGTAAAATAACTATATGATATCCAAAATAAAATATTAATAATAATTGCATAAAGAAACAGTTTGTTCTTCGCCAGAAAAATCTCTTTCCAGTGAAGTTTTGATGTCAAAAGTAATATTATTGCTATATAAAAAACTAATCCGAATTGATTTAGTAAAGCAAAGATTAGAAGAAATAAAATCCCTAAATCTAAAACTATATTCGTTTTATTACCTTTTATAAATGAAAAAAGTGAATAGCCGGAAAATCCTAGAACTAATAAAAATGGGAATATCCAAATAGTATTTTCAGTAATAGTTGTAAGTAGAACATTTGGTAAATATATTGTACTTGAATAATTATGAATAGCCGATAAACTTATCTCTGTAGGAAGATAGTCTATTACTCCAAAATTTCTAAAATTAGTTTTAAGGAATAAAAAAGTAAATATAAATATGGATGATGGAAGAATATAATTTTTCAGTTTGTAATTTTTAAAGTTATAAATGAAAGGTAGAAAGTTAAGTATCACAATAAATATAGCACCTTCATATACAAATACACTCAATATGCTTAATAGGTACATCCATTTTCGGGATGATACTTTTTCTTCAATAATATAACTGTAAAGAAAGTAAACATACCATATAAAAAATGTTTGAAAAGTAGTATAGAATCTTGCTAACCTTGAAAATTCAATTTCTAAAACTGAAAAAAGGAAAAGAGAAACTGATGCTAAAGCTATTTTTCGGTTACTAATTTTTTTTATTAGTAAATATAATGCCTGAACCGAAAGGAGATTAAATATTACAGAAATCAATCGATATGCTAAAATATCTTTTACACCTATCGATAAAAGAAAAACAGAAATATATTCGTATAGAATTCCTCTTGTGTAAAAGCCACCCGTTTCAAACTTTGGTAAACCAAACTTTAGAATATTTTGTCCGGTTTTAGCAATGTAGTATTCATCAGAGGAAGAAAAGCCCCAAGTACCCAAACCAAGCAAACGGAAATATATAGCAATAATAATTATACTTGTTAGTATAATCAAATATTTTATTTCTTCATTTTTAATAAATTTCACACAAAAATTAAAAGTTAAATAGAGTAATATTTTTTATACCAATCAACAAACTTATCCAATCCTTTTTCTATTGATGTTGTTGGTTCAAAACCAACATATTCATTTAAAGAATCAATATTTGCATACGTTGAATAAACATCTCCTTGTTGCATTGACACGTATTTTTTCTTTGCTTTTTTACCAATTTTTTGTTCAAGGATATTTATAAAATTCATTAGTTTAATCGGTTGGTTATTACCAATATTAAAAATTCTATAAGGAGCAAAACTGGTTGATGGTTCTGCTTGTTTTCTATCCCAATTTTTATTTGGCTTAGGAGCTTTTCTTATTAGTTTAGTTATTCCATTAACAATATCATCAATGTAAGTAAAGTCTCTTTCAAGATTCCCTTTATTAAAAATATTTATTGTTTTGTTCTCAATAATATTTTTTGTGAATGAAAAATAAGCCATATCGGGTCTTCCATAAGGACCATAAACAGTAAAAAATCTGAGACCTGTAGTTGGAACTTTGTATAATGCCGAATAAGTATGAGCCATTAACTCATTACTTTTTTTTGTTGCTGCATAAAGTGAAACCGGATGATCAACATTATCGTTTTCTGAAAATGGCTGCTTAATATTTGCCCCATATACTGAACTGGAAGAAGCATAAATTAAATGTTTGATTGGGAAATTTCTACAAGCTTCTAATATATTGATAAACCCAGTAATGTTACTATCGATGTAAGCATAAGGATTTTCAATTGAATAACGAACCCCGGCTTGTGCTGCTAAATGTATAACATAGTCAAACTTTTCATTTTTAAAAAGTTTAAATAATTTCTCTTTTTTAGTTAAATCTAATTTAATAAAAGTAAAATTTTTATCTTGTTTAAGATTTTTTAGTCGGTCTTTTTTTAAACTAACATCATAGTAATTGTTAAGACTATCTATTCCAACAACATTGTAGTTTTTATTGCACAATTGTTTTGATAGATGGTATCCTATAAATCCAGCAGTACCGGTAACTAGTATTTTTTTCATTTTTTTTATAGTTGTTTATTAAAAATTATTATTACCAGCAAATACCTTCATAGTTAGAAGTAATATTTTTTAGCTCTGGTATTTTAACAAAATCAATAATTTCTAAATTTTCAGATTGATGTTCTAGCAATTTTGGTAAAGCTTCATCTTTATTAACAATTACTAATAATTCTATATCTCTCAAGAAATCTTCAAGATTATCAACTAAAACTTCATTTATATGAGGAAGTTTTGAATATAAAAACTCTTTGTTTTTACCTGTTAATCTAGATAGCATTACATTGGAGTCAAAAATTTTAACCTTTAAGCCTTTTCCCAATAATTTTTCAGTAACTTCTAATCCTGGACTAAATCTGAGATCATCTGTTCCTGCTTTAAAAGAAATCCCAAACATCCCAATTTTTATCTTATTCTTTTTAACAATCAAATTAAAGGCATGTTCTATATGTTTGTTATTACTTTTAGATATTGAACTTAAAATATTAAGATTTAAATACTTATCATGGGCAATTGTATTTAGTGCTTTTAGATCTTTGGGTAAACATGAACCTCCATAAGCAAATCCGGGTTTAAAATAATATGAAGAAATATTTAGAATTCTATCTTTAGAAAAAATATTCATTACTTCATGACTATCGACATTTAAAGCTTTGCATATTCTGCCTATTTCATTTGCAAAAACAACTTTTAATCCATGGTAAGTATTATTCACAAATTTGATTAGCTCTGCTGTACCAACACTTGTTGTTATGATTTCAGCATTTATCCCTGAATAAATTTCCTTCATCATCTCAATACTTTTGTTTACCTCTGATGCAATTAAAGTATATGGGGGATTGAAGAAATCATCAACTGCCGAACCTTCTCTTAAAAATTCAGGATTGCTGACAACTCCAAAGCTTTCCCCTGATTTTTTTCCGCTTATTTGTTCAATTATTTCAGTAACTTTATTATTCGTTCCCGGCATTACGGTACTTCTAATTGCTACAGTAAGAAATTCATTCTTTTCTCTTAAAGTTTCACCTATTCTTTCAGCAACACTATAAATATATGTCATTTCTAAATGACCATTCTCATCATTTGGTGTACCAACACAAATTATTGCAACATCAGAATTCATTATTACTTTTTTACTATCTTTTGTTGCCGACAGTTTTCCTGCCTTAACATTTTTTTCGATTAATGCATCAATTCCTTTTTCAACAATTGTTGCTTTCCCATTATTAATCATATTCACTTTGCTTTCACTTATATCAACACCAATAACATTTGAACCAAGTTCAGCTAAAGCTCCTGCACCAACACAACCGACATATCCTAAGCCGAAAATCCCTATTGTCATTTTTTCTCCAATTTTTTATTTAATAATTCTAATATTCTAGAAAAGTTATTTTTTCTTACTTCTTTTAATTTAAATATTCCATTTTTTAATTCATCTACTCTTTGCATCATTTCAATAAAACCTTTATGAATTCCTTCTTTTGTGTTATCAACAAATACTGTTCCATCTGAAAAATATTTTCTTAACATTTTTGTGTCAGATGTTATTAATGGTTTACCAACAGAAATAGCTTCACTTCCTGCTCTTTGCATAGTATCTTCTCTTGTTGTTAAAGTCATTAGAGAGTCAACATTGTTAAGGTATGATTTGTATTCCTCATTTGAACAGAATCCGGTAAAATGAATATGTGGATAGTTTTCCGGTTTAAGATTTATTCTTTTATAGTCACCAGTCACATAAATTTTTACATTGTCATTTAGTTTTGCTGCTTCAAATACTTCAAAATATGGTTCGTCAGGGGCAAATGTACAAACGTAACAAATATTAAACATTGAGCTTAATTTTAATTTATGTGAAGTAACTAGTTTTTCTTCAAATGGAATGTCACTAATAATTAGAGCTTCTGCATCACAACCTGTTAATAATTTGTAATGCGATTCATTGGTTATTATTGATAAGTTTGCTTTTTGGGCAAAATATTTTGATAAAAATAATGGATACTTTATGGGTTCGTGATCGAATGCACATGAATGTGAATCAAAAACTAATTTATGTCCGAATACTTTTGCAAATATTAAATTTACAAAAGCAACTATCCAATTTGTATTGGTGATATATACTATCTCCGGTTTGTTCTTTTTTATTACTTTGTAATTTTCAATTACTTTGGCTGGATAAGAACTAAAAGATGACAACAAATTTTTATGTTTATTAACCTTTCCTATAAATACTGTTTCTGCTCCAACTGCGTGGGCAAGACTTGCAGCCCTTGATGCATACTCTGCCCATTCAATAAAAATTATTTTTCCATTCATTTTATTTCTTTTTCAATATTAGTGTAAACTGTTTTGTATTCTTCTAAAACTTTTTGTGGACTCAAAAACGAGACACTATTTCTTAAGATTTCTCTGTTCCACTTTGTTCTTAAACTTTTTTCAATTTTTTGTGACAAGTCTTCTACATCATTTGGATTAACTACGAATCCATTTTTATCATTTTTTATTATATGAGGTATTTCTCCAACGGCAGAAGCAACTACTGGTGTTCCACAAAGTAAAGATTCAATAATAACATTTGGTAAACCCTCATTCTTGCTTGGTAAACAAAATACATCAGCAATATTGTAATAATCAACAATTATATTACCTGTCAAACCTCCAAGAAATGAAATATTATTCTCAAGTGAATATTTTTTAACTAATTGTTTGAGATTGCCTTCTTCTTCGCCAATACCTGCAATAAGAAGCTTTAATGAAAGATTAGATCCCTTTAATAATTTAATACTTTCAATTAGATAATTAACATTCTTTAATTTTCTTAAAGTTCCGGCATAAAAAATTATTTTTTGAGTTTGTGAAAGATTATATTCTTCTCTAAGGTTTTTTCTATCTTTAATAAAAAAAAAATCAAATTCATATATAGTATGAGTTAGATACTGTTTTTTTTGTGGAACATTGAGCTTTTTATTTTCAAGTGCTGTGTATAATTCCTTGGAAACCGATGTTACATATTTAGCATTTGAAATTATGTCTTTCGCCTTATCCCATTTAGGTGTATTTTCATTAAGAAAGTGAACATCACTTCCCATTAGAGTTACTAAAAAAGGTGTTTGGTGTTTCTTAAATATTATGTTTGCTAAATCTCCTTCAGGGAAAAGCCATGTAGCATGTATAAGAGTATCTTCATGATGTACTAAATTTTTTAAATGATGCTTTATACTTAAATAGCTAAACAAGCCTTCCAAATAATGAAATCTCCCTCTAGGTAACCTAATATATTTAGCATAAATAATTTTTGTTTTTAACCCTAATGGAGCTTTTGGATTTTTAGGGTATCTTTTCTTCCAAGAGTTGAATATATTTTTAGCATGAAAAATATTTTTAATCATTGGGAGAAATGGTGGAATAATTGGATATAAATTAATAACAGTTATTGAATATTGATCAGATAGATTGTTTACTGTTCTAAAATTAAACATACCATTTTTATTATTGATGCCATTGGGGAATTGTGTAGTTATCCAAATAATATTCATTGTCGGTAAACTTAAAACTTTCTATTATAAAATCTTTTTTATTTTTTTTTGCGTTTTTAATGTATAATATCTAATTATACTTCTTTCTTTTAGCATATCAATATATTTATTTCTCTCTGGGTTAATAGGTTCTGCTAAAACATCAGACCACATTGAATTTATTAGTTTTATAAAGAAATCATATTTGGGTGCTCTTCTTTTTTTATAACTGATTCTATGGAGGTTCATTAATAAAGCTCTATTATTAAATGGAGAATTTTCTTCAATTGCTATATCCTGTTCAAATGGATACAAGGCACCCCAATTACCCAATCTTTGTTCCCAATAAAACAAATCTAAAATAGAAAGCTCATTTTCATTTGCATAATTCTGCGTTTCTGATAACCACTGTTCAATTTCTTCCTTAACAAATTCACTTTGTTCAGAATAACCAGAAAACTCATAAAGAAGATTTACATTAACATTTTTATTTGCGGTATAACCATAAAAACACCTAACAACTTCTCCCACTACGCCACTAATATTTATTGTATTGTCTTTGGAGTTATAATAATGATGCTGAATATTGGATGTTTTTGATAATAAACGAGGCATTAAATTTTCATTAGTAAATAAATTTGAAAACTCTTGTGTGATTTTTTCACGTTTGTAAACATCAAAGCGAAATTCTAATTTTTGACTTAATTTTGTTGGAATGTTTATGTCGGGTGCTGTTAAATCATTTTTTTTATCAAAAATATAGTATTGAATTTTATCTTTGTATTCTTTTGAAGCGGCAAGTAATGCTCTGCTATCCAAACCAGCAGTTAAAGGTTGAAGTAAGGTAAATCTATTAGTTAAATATGAATAAGTTCCTCTAAGAATATCTCTAACATATTCAATATAATCATTCTCAGTTTTGAAATCGGAAAAGCAATAATACGGAAGTCTATATTTTTTTTTCTTAAGCAAATCTAGATAATGATTAGGTAATAATTTATTAATTCTATTGTCTAAATGTTGATCTCCAATCCAAGCATACTCTCTTTTAGTAAATTCTGCTAATTTAATAAATTTCTTTTTTTTATCAGAAATTTGTAATTCGGTATTAAAGTATTCAAAATACATTTTAGGTGAAGAAGTAATTGAGATATCATTATTTTGAAAACTATAGTACATTTGTCTAAAATGTACAGCATCTCCAGCTACAACAAATGAAGAATTATTTTTATAAAAAATTACATACCTACCGGATAAATGTTGAATCTCTTTGAAAAACTGTTCTTTTGTTTTACTAACCTTAAGCAAATTCTCTAATGTTTTAGAATCATTTTCGTTTGGTTTGAAAGGATTAAATATATAACCAAGTAATAATATTTCTGTAGTATCTTTTTGAACTAAGACAGATGACAATGTTGGATGCAAATAAAAAGTAAAATTTCCAAATTTTATTTCTCGTAAACTTGGTAATTTTATTTTCCTTTTTGCCGTTGTTGCAAAGTATTGATTTCTGTACATTTTTATCCTTAGAAAATGAAAATTTACTTAATTATTAAATTAATTAAAAAACTTTCTTCTTTCTTACTAAATATCCATTTTTGTAAGAAAGTGTATGAGTGCCAATATATTTCTTATCTTAATTTGGTTTAATATTACTTTTTGGACCTTGCTATTTCTAATTGGAGCATATAAATTATAATGAGTGTCTGTTTATATACCTAATCTAAAATTAGCTATAAAAATTAAGAGTACAGACAAGAATATCTGCGATAAAAATACTATTTGTTGGGGGGTACCGGATTCCGTGGATACTTTTTACGCCACATTTTATAAATATCAAATGCATTTGATATATTTTTTAACATTGGAAGAATAGGGGGTACTAAAGAATGTAAACAAATAACAGTTATATTATAATGTTTAGATAATTCCCCTACTGTTCTAAATATGAAACTTCCTTTTGGGTCTTTTGGACTACTTGGAAATTGTGTTGTTAACCAGATTATGTGCATATAATCAGCTGATATAGTTTTCAATAAGTTCAATAGGTGGTTGGACTTGTGTCGATTTTAGTAAATATTGATACGAAAACAAAAAAGTTATTAACGTATCAACCAAATAGGAATGATTTAATGTATCCTTTTCATTTGATAATATTTTGTAAATACTAGCATAATTAAAAATAATATTCAATTCACTATTTTGTTCTAGTAACGTTTTAATAGTTCCTACAGTTGCATCATAGCTAGTGGTCAATGCACGTTCTTTATCCCATATTATAGATTTTACTTTTTTGGATGAAAACTTACTTTTTAATTGTAGGAACATAGAACTAAATAATGAATTATTGTTTCTCAATTTTCCTCGTCCATCATACTCTATGTTTCTAACATCAGGGAAATATTTGTAAAGAAAGCTTTTGGATAATTGCATAAACATTCTTTTTCTTAATGGGACATTTAAAAATGTTTCTAATAAGTCAGTATCGCAAAATGGATGGAGTGTTTCGAATAAATCATTTTCACACAAGTCAGAAATATTTGAGTAATTAGGTTGCCTTTGTGTTATTATAAAAATATCCCATTTATCCAATTTTTTTTTGCACTTGATTTTATCAAGTGCTTTGTTAAAATTTTTTTCCATATCAGATGAATATTTGTCCAAAAAATTTTTCTTAAATATAAGAGATAGCTCTTCTTTGGAAACTGAATAACTTATATACCATTTTTTATAAAAGTTCTTAAATAAACTTTGTGTTATTTTGCCAATATTAATAAATGAACCATTTAATACATCAAGCCCAGGTAAACCACTTAGGATATAATCAGCTTTTGGTTTGAGGTTAAGATGGTTTCCTATAAATGGATGTTCCATTGCAGAGAATGCAAATTCAGTTTTCCAAGCCCCAAATTTAGCTGTTTCAAGATAACTACTTTTAACTTGCTCAGCACTCCAATTAAGTTCAAGAGTTTTAGATATATTTTTAGCTATATCCAATTCTTCTGAGTTTTTCTCCCCAAAAGTTTTAGTTTTGACTTTTGTTTTATGATTTTTTTCTAATGAGCAAGCAATGGCTCTACTATCATATCCACCAGATAACCAAAGTAATATTTTTTCTTTATTATTTATTCTTCGTTTTATTGCTTTTTTTAATTTATCATAAATGTCTTTTATTGTTTTGTTCTTATCAAATAGTTTGTTGTTTGTATTAAACTTCCAAGTAAAGTACGTGGTTTTCGTTATTTTATTTTCATCTATTTGTAAAATCGTTGATGGTTCTAAAGCTGATATATTTTTGATAAATGTTCTACTATTAAGATTATGTTTAAAAGTAAAAACTTCTAATAGACCCTGATAGTCTATGGCAAGTTTCCTATTATTTATTGCAACGATACCCTTCTTTTCTGAAGCAAATAATAAATTTTGGTCATCTTTATACCAAAAGAAAGTTCGTCTAGCAAATCTATCATTAGTAACAATAAGATTATTTTTCTCTAAATCATAAATTACAATTACAAATTCGCCGTTAATAAGTTTTGCAAAATCTTCACCTTTGTTTAGATAAAGGTGAAGTAAGGTTTCTAACTTTGAAGTAGTATTTTTCAGATTAAGTGATTTATTCAATTCAGTCTGATTATAGTAGTCTCCATCAATAGCAATTATATATCTATTATTTAAAAACTGTCCTAATCTTTTTTCTTGAATGAAATTTGGAAGCAATGAATAAAAAAAAGTATTATTGCTAGATAAATATTTTTCGTTATAGGAAATAGTTGGAATTTTATAGACTTTTGATATCTTATCTAAACATCTTTCGAAGTTTATTTTTTTATCAAGATTTATTTTTATTGCTAAACCCGGCATCTGGTTTTAATTCTCCATAAATAAATGTATTATAGAATCAGCTAAGATGCTACTAAACATATTAGCACCATTCCCATTTAGATGAGAAAAATTGTAGAAATATTGAGTGTCTTTTGATTCTTTAATTTTTGAAAAATTTAGATAATAAACTTCATCTTGGTTCTTAAGAGAATTATAAAATTTTTCTACTTCATTATTATCTTGTGCTATTTCTTGAATCTGAAAATAATTTGGTAATACAACTAAAAGCAATTTTATATTTTCTTTTTTACAAAGACTAACTAGTTCTAACAAATAGCTTGAGTATTTTTCTGAAATATTTACTCCTAAACCATTAGGGAATTTTCTTTTGAGAACTTCCAAACTTGAAGCCCATTTAGAATTATCTGATAAATGACCATTTTGCAAATTTTCTTTTCCCCTAAATGTATATGATAGTTCTTGGAACAATTTAACATAAAAATCAAAATTAAACAGAGTTAAATTAACAGGGAAAAAGTACTTATTTTGCCAAATGCTAGGTTTAATTTTTAACAAGCCAAAATAAAGTGAATCATCTGACAAGTATGGAAGATACTTATAAGGTTCATATATCTCATTTGAAATTCCACCACCAAACTGAGAAATATCTTGTATAAGTATCTTAGGTTTTTTATTCTTATTCAAATACCATTTAATCTTAGGTAATTGAACACCTAGATCGACACCATCAGTAGAAATATTAAAGCATTTTTTTTTTGTTAAATTTTCAATTATTAAAGGGTTAATTCCTTTATAAGCTCTTGATGTTCCACTTATTAAAATTTCTGCATTAATCTCTCCTTTATTAATCTTATTCATAACACCATAATCACCAACAGTAATTTGTTTGATTAATAAAAATATGATGGTTTGTAAGATAAATATGATAAGTAGGAAACCAATTACAAAGAAAAATCCTTTTTTAAAAAACAAATAATATTTATTCATAATTATTATTCTAATTCTTTAGAATTGAAAATATATAAATTGTTGCATTCTAAATTCGCCAAAAGATATTATTGCAATAAGAATAGCATAATAAATTGTCCATCTTAAAACAATTGGTGTATTTAACAAAATATTTCCCATTTTTTTTTGTCTTTGTAAAAGATGAACAAATTCCATAAAAGAAATAACAAGGACTGATAAGATTAAACTTTTACGAGTCATTCCTAAATATGCTTGCGTAGCACCTGTGGAACTCAGTATTGAAAAGAAATCATTTATTCTAAATGGATAAATATGTGTTATTACATGAAATGCATTATCGATGGAATTAGCTCTAAAAAAAATCCAAGCAAATAAAACTAAATGAAATGTGATAAAAACTCTAATGTACTTTTTAATAATTGAGTTGTTTGGTATTTTTGCAAAATCATAAATTTTTTCTCTAGTATTTTTAGTCCACAATGAAAACATTAAATAAAAACCATGAAGAGCTCCCCATATAGCAAAAGTCCAATTTGCACCATGCCATAAACCACTTACTAAAAAAACTATAAATAAATTTGCGTACCATCTGGATTTAGCAACTCGATTTCCACCAAGTGGAATGTACAAATAGTCCTTAAACCAAGTAGA
Source organism: Lepetodrilus ovalis (assembly GCA_032361185.1). Lineage (NCBI taxonomy): Eukaryota > Metazoa > Mollusca > Gastropoda > Lepetellida > Lepetodrilidae > Lepetodrilus > Lepetodrilus ovalis. The sequence continues at coordinate 26,923 of JAUTBQ010042221.1, forward strand.
TAATGATATATGCCATCTACTCCAAAACTCTGAAATACTTTTTGAGAAATATGGACGTCTAAAGTTTTCCATCAATTCAAAACCCATTACTTTAGCTGTACCTATAGCAATATCTGAATAACCTGAGAAATCACAATAAATTTGAAAAGCAAAAAAGTATGTTGCTAATAGTAACGATACTCCATCATAGCTTTCTACATTATTATAAACATGGTTTACTAATACAGCCACTCTATCAGCAATTACAATTTTTTTGAAAAAGCCCCAAAGCATTAATCTTAGACCACTACTAATTCTGTTGGAGTCGAACTCATGTTTCTCAAAAAACTGAGGTAGTAATCTTGTTGATCTTTCAATTGGTCCGGCAACTAATTGAGGAAAGAAAGAAACATACAAGGCAAAATATCCCAAATGTCTTTCTGCTTTTTTCTCTCCACGGTAAACATCAATGGAATAACTTAAAGTTTGAAATGTATAAAAGGAAATTCCTACAGGTAATAATAACTGAAATGTTGGCGAATCATAAAAAATATTAAACTGATTGAACAAATCATGAATAGAATTACTAAAAAAATTATAGTACTTAAAAGTGAACAACAATCCTAAATTGGAGATTAAACTTAAGATTAAATATTTTCTCTTTTTCTTTTTACTACTTTGTTTCTCCATTTGCAAAGCTGCAAAATAATCAATAAGAGTAGAAACAATAATTAATATTATATATTCCGGTTTCCAACTCATATAAAAATAGTAGCTAGCTACAAGAAGGAATATCCATCTATACTTATGTGGAATTAGGAAGTATAGAAATACTACAATAGGAAAAAATATTAAAAAAGGAATTGAATTAAATAACATTATTTTAGTAAAATTTTAGATTTTTGGCTCAAACTGATACAGCTTCGCCACGTAAGTCCCAAAGTGAGACTGTTGTGGCTTTATATAAATCGAATTAAATTTTAATTTGTTAATAACTTAGTGAATAAAAATACAAAGTTTAAATAAAAATCTGTCTTAATTTTTATTATTATCTTTTCAATAAGATGAATTTTTTTTATCACACAATAGAGATTTCTCAAATAATTTAAAGTATTTATATATTAAACTTCTACAAAATAAGAAAAATTTGTAACCCAACTTGCCTGCCCGAAAAAGCTTTAAGGTGGGCGGAAATGACATCTATGAGAGAAAAATTATTGTTGTTTTTATTGTTTTCAGTAATTTCTCATATAGTTATTTTGCAGAAACTCTATTACTCTTTGTATTTATCATATTATTTATTTCACAGAAAGTTTATTTATCATCGTATCAAAATGATTCTTTTTTAATATATACTAAACACGTTTTGGTTTTTAGAAAATTGAACTTACTGTCATTGCTAGGAATATTTTTTATGACAGCTTGCCCGCATTCTTTTTGGTGGGAAGCAATCTGTTGAATAGGTACTGAAATAAACAGATTGTTTCGAAAAAAAAATTGGCAATGAAAGTCATATTTTCAATTGTAATTCAGAAACCATTTTGGCTTTAGCATACTACGTCTCATAATGAGTCAAATAAATTTAGTATTATAGATTTTTTTACTTTTTATGGAAATTTAATTAGAGTGTTTGGCATAAATTTAGCTAGTTAATATGGCAAAGTTCTAATTAAGAGAAGAGCATTGTATAATTATGTGCATATTGACCATTACTCAAATCAATCTATGTTACAATTTGTAGCACAGATTGATTAGTCCATTTTAGAACCTCTTAATCTGTTAATAATAAAATATGTTGCATTAATTAGGACTTAGTCGTAAATATCTAAATTATTTTATCTGGATATACGCAGTTCAAAAATATTTAATCTTTTAAAGTTAGGTCAATATATTATGAATTCACGTTTAGTACTTATCTTTTTATTCTTATCTTTTTCTTTAACTATAGCACAAAAAAAGTATTTTATTTCGAATGATGGGAAGAATACTAATAGTGGAGCATCAGAAGCTACTGCTTGGAAAACTATAAGTAAAGTAAATAGTGCAAGTTTACCAAGTGGGACTGTAGTTGCTTTCAAAAGTGGAAATGTTTTTAGTGATGCACCATTAGAGGCAAAAACCGGAGTTGTTTATACTTCTTACGGTAGTGGTAAAGCAGTAATTGGAGATTCTAGTAATGTAAGCTATACTCATTGGGTAGAGGTAAAAGGAGATAATGCAACAATAGATAATCTTTATATTTTTGGTACTAATAAAACTGGCAATACAAATGCAAATGCTGTTATTATTAATGGTAATAATGCAACAATAAAAAATTGTAAAATTAGAGGTGGAAGTCAATCGTATGTTTATGCCAATAATATGGGGATAAATGTTCATAAGACTGGGGCAAAGATCCAAAATAATGATATTTCATATTTCCCTTATGGCATAGGTGGTGGCAACCCATCCAATGTTACAATTGATGGAAATAAAATCCATAATATATATTTTGAAAGAAGTGTATTCGGGAGTGGTGGAGAAGGAATTCATTTGTGGAGCAACTTGGCTCATAATGCAAACAATTTGACCCCAGCTTGGGACTGCAATTATACAGTTGTAATAAAAAACAATGAAATTTATGATTATGAAAGATGGGGGATAACAACTACTTCTCTTTCTCATTGCATTATTGAGTATAATGAATTTCACGATAATAAAGATGAAAGAGTTCATCAAGGAGGTATTTATCACGGTGGTGCAATCAAATTAGCAGATTTGTATTGGGGAAGTATGGTGTACCCAGGCTCACTAGGGAATATTTTTAGGTATAATATTATTCACGACTTAAATAGACACCAAGTTAGCAGAGATTATACTCTACACAATGGTAGCACATATCATCTTGATACTTCACCAAATGCTATTAGCGGTGGTTCTGGCATAAGTATGGAGGTGTACGGGAATTTAATGTATAATACTGGTTTCGTTGGATTCAACAATGGTAATGGTGGTTCTGCTTTAGCAAAAAGTTATAACTATGATCCTTATTCAATAAAAATTTATAACAACACATTTTATAATGTTGCAGGAGATAGTGCGTATGGATGGGGTGGAGCAAAAGTAATTAATGCTGAAGGTATTGGCTCTAAGGTATATATAAAAAACAATATAATACAGATTGCACATCCTAAAGGCTATGCTATTTTCTCACAAGTTGAAACTATTACTGGCAATAATATTTTTGTAAATAGAAGTGGAGTGATAGAACAAGCCGGTGCAGATGATGGAAACCCTACTGCTGCAATATATGTGAATACTAGCTCTGGTTCTTATACTGCCGAAGGTGGTGCTAACCAAGATAATACAAACCCATTATTTGTTTCACCAGCTACTGGAGATTTCCATTTACAAGCTGGTTCTCCGGCAATAGATGCTGGTGTTAGTTTAGGTAATGATAAAAATGGAAGTCCGATAGTCCCTAGAGGTTATGTGAGCGGTGCTGTTGAAATTGGGGCTTATGAAACCATAACTGGTGGTTTTAAAAACAATACTTCTTCAAATATAAAACCTATTATTACTCAACAACCTATTGATATAAACATTACAAAAAAAAATAGTGCAACATTTACTGTTTCTGCTTTATGTAGTGATGCAATTGGTTATCAATGGTGGCGTGTTCCTTTTGTTAGTGTTACGGAAAGTAAGATTAGTAATAGTTCAAAATATTTGGGAGCAACTTCAAATACTTTAATAGTTCAAAATGTTAATGAAAGTGACAATGCAACAAAATATCTTTGTGAAATTTATAATATAACAAATCATTCATCTTATTGGGTTAATTCGAATACTGCTAGTTTAATAATTGATAGTAAAAATACATCCACTAATAATAATTCATATATACGAGTTTTATTAGAAGGAGCAATTACAAAAGGCGAGATGTCAACTATTCTAAATAGGAAAAACCTATTGCCAAAACTTCAACCATATAATAAAAAGCCATTTAATTATTTAGGTTCTGAAAGAGTAGATTCTTTTAACAGTAATGTTGTTGATTGGCTCTTGGTTGAACTTAGACGAGACTTAAGAACAATTGAGCAAAAGTTTGTTGCTTTATTAAGTAGTGATGGTATAATTTATAATTTGGATGGGACAAGAAATTTTTCAAACAATAAGATTGCTGATGGAAGTTATTATTTAGTAATTCATCATAGAAATCACTTATCAGTTATGAGTAAATCAAAAGTTAGAGTAGAAAATTCAATTATAAACTATGATTTTACAACTTCAGTTAGCAAGGCATATGGAACAAATTCGATGGTAGAATTATCAAATGGCAAATATGCAATGTATGCCGGAAATGGAGATTCGAATAAAATGATTTCAAAGTTAGATTTTGGTATTGTTGCAAATAGTATTTTTGCAAATGAGTATAATAGTGGAGATATTGATCTGGATGGAGTTGTTAATGTTTTAGATTATTCGAGAATAAGTAAAAATATATCAAAAAAATCAAATGTCCCATAATTTAGAACCGTAGTATGTAAAGTTTATTTTGAATGGTTACTAAGCTCTAAGCTAAGACTAAGATTAAATTAACTATTTTGAAATAGTTAATATTTTAATATATTTGAATGCAGAATAAAATATCATATTGAGACAGTCTCTGTGCCATTATAATGCATAGTGCTTCTTTTTTTGAATCTTTGAATAAATTTAGCAAAATAGAACATACATGATTTTACTCTTCTCATTGAAATAAAAAGCTTGTTTTTTTTTTTTTATCCACCAAATTTAGATTTTAAATTATTTTTTTATTTAATATAAATATATCAATTAGGAGAAAGCACAATGAAGAACCCAAAAAGAACAATTTTTTTAGTTCTAACATTTTTCTTACTAAATACTGCTTTAGTATTTGCACAAGTAAGAGTAACATCAAATCTACAAGTACTTTATAATTTTAGTACTGGCTCAGGAAACACGATTAGTGATGATTCTAAAGTAGAACCAAAACTTAATTTAACAATTGATAATGTTGAATTAGCTTCATGGACAGATTCCGGATTAAATATTCATGGAAATGCAAGAATAAAATCTCCTGTGGCATCAAAAGTTATTGATTCATGTAAAAGTTCTAATGAAATGACATTTGAAGCATGGGTATTACCTTCCAATGTTACAACTAGAAACCTTCATACAAGAATTTTTACAATTTCAAAGGATAATACTCATGAAAGAAATTTTGGATTTATACAAAATAAAATAAATAATTACTATTTATTTAGAACTTCTGCAACTGATTTGAATGGAACGCCAACATCGGAATTTGACACAACCACAGTTGAACTAACACATTTTGTTTTTACTAGAGCGGCTGATGGTACTGTTAAAACATATAAAGACGGAGCTTTGGTTTTAACTGAGAGTAGAGAAGGTGATTTATCTAATTGGTCTGATAATTACTTTATGTATTTAGGAAATGATGCAAATAGTAATTACTTTTGGGAAGGAACCTATTACCTAACTGCAATATACAGCAGAGCATTATCAGGTTCTGAAGTATTACAAAATTACAATTCCGGTGTTGTCTCTGATGAAATACCATCTTTTGCAACTAATCCTAAAGATCAATTTGTAACTGAAGGTGAGATTGCAAGTTTTAGTGTACTTGCTATTAGTGTTGCCCCTGTATCGTACCAATGGAAAAAAAATGGAGTTGATATATCCGGTGCAACAAACTCAATATTATCTATATCTACAGTAAATTTAGATGATGGAGCTATATTCACTTGTGTAGCAACTTCATCTTTTGGTTCACTAGAAAGTTCTTCTGCAACACTTTCAGTTGCCTCTGGAAGTGATAGAGTTACTGCAAACCAATTAGTTCTCTATACTTTCAAAGAAGGAAGTGGAAATAAGATAAACGATATTTCCGGTAATGGTTCACCATTGGATCTTACAATATTTTCAACTGATGCTGTTGAATGGGTTAGCGAAGGATTAAAGATTAAAACAAAACCTTCAATTATTGCAACAGCACCGGCAACAAAAATAATAAACGCATGTAAAAGTTCTGATGAATTAACAATTGAAACATGGTTGAAATCTGATAATAAAACACAAACCGGTCCAGCTAGAATTGTTACTATTTCTTCAGATGAGAATAATAATAATTTTGCTTTAACTCAAGAAGCTGATAGTTTTGAGGTTAGAATGAGAACTACAACTACAACAAATAGTGGTAGCCCGGTCTTAGCAACACCTAAAGGGACAGTAACAGTTCCAGGATATGATCATGTAGTTTATTCAAGAGATGAAAATGGAAATGCTAAGCTATATGTAAATGGGATTTTGAAAAATTCTGATACAAGAGATGGTAGTTTCTCAAATTGGGAACCAAGTTTTCTATCTTTTGGAAATGAAATAGGTGGTGCTGATTTACATTGGGAAGGTATAATAAGTCTGGTTGCTATATTTAATAGAGCCCTTTCCCCTGGAGAGGTAACAAGAAATTATAATTATGGCCCCATAGGAATACTAAATGCACCGACTGATTTATCACTTACTTCCAATTTACCACTTAAGGTTATAATTGGTTGGAATGATAGTTCTATTAAAGAAAATGGATACATAATTGAAAGAGGTGAAGGGAATCCAGTATCATTTAGTGTAATTGATACTATGAACGCTAATGAGACTAGCTATATCGATTCTATATTTACTAATAATAAAAACTATTCATATAGAGTTAAAGCTTATAATGATAATGGTGAATCACCTTATTCTAATGTTTTAAATGTTCATACTAGAACATTATCAATAAATGCACCAACTAATTTAGCATATACTTTGCATTCAACACTTGGTTATCCTGTATTAACATGGGAAGACAATTCTGAGAATGAAGAGGGATTTGTTGTTGAAAGAAGAGGTACAAAAATCGGTTCTGTTTTTATTAGTATAGATACTGTTAATGCAAATATTGTAACTTTTACTGATGCTACTGTAGTTGATTCTACCGTTTATGACTATCGTGTATATGCATATAGTAAAGATACAACTTCAGCACTTAGCAATGAATTAAGAACAGAAGTATTAACGGATTTAGAATTAGAGAAAGCAATTCCTGAAGAATTCAGCTTAGCTCAAAATTATCCAAATCCATTTAATCCAACTACAAAAATTAAATTTGGATTACCAGAAAATTCTAGTGTTACATTAAAGATTTTTAACTTACTTGGACAAGAAGTATTAACAATTCTTAATGAAGATTATGCTGCTGGAAATCACACTCTTAATTTTAATGCTAGCAATTTTACTAGTGGAATTTATATTTATACAATTTCTGCAAAAGGTGTAAGTGGAAATAGTTTTAGGCAAACTAAGAAAATGATTTTAATGAAATAAAATTATTATAAAAAAGTCAGGCAAAGTGCCTGACTTTTTTTTTTGTATTCTGAAGATCGTTGTTATTCTACAACAATTAGATGAGATGTTTTGGGGTTGTTTTTTACTTCTTTTATTATTTTTAATTTTGCATTGCTAATTAGCCTTTCTAAACCATTATTTTTTACAAAAGATTTATAATTATTATAGTGTTCTTTCCCAGCTAAATATTCAACAACTACATTAGTTTTCCCCATAAAAGTATTGGGTTGTGGTACTAAATAATCCCCAATAATTATTTTATCAGCAACTTGTTTCATTTCACTAAGCATATTTAATCTATCTTCAATATCTATTTCATGAATTACATAGGTTGTAATTGCATAGTCAAATTTTATATTAATTTGTTTATGTAAATCGATAGCATTTGTATGAATGAATTTAATGTTTGAATAGGTACTTGTTTCTAAATTAGATTTTGCAATAGAAATATTTTTAGAAGATAAATCAATTCCAACAATTGTTTTACAATGTTTTGCTAGCTGAAATGATAATCTCCCTGTTCCACACCCAACATCAACTACTGAACAATTTGTAGGTAGTATCTCTTTTATGATCTTAAAAAGTTTATCTTGATTTGGTGCAATTAGCTTATCATAAAATACACCATCGTACCAATGTTTTTTATCCATATTTTTTGCATGCATTATTATTAAAATACTCCAAGTAATTTTAGCGACATTATTATTATTGCAATAATTAAAAACCCTTTAATTAATTTTTCACCTTTTCTAACCGCTACTTTTGCAGACCACCAAGCTCCAAAACCAGTTCCTGAAGCAAGACTTAATCCGTAAACCCAATTAATATTTCCTGTAACAGCAAAAATGAAAAGTGCCGGAACTGTATAAATCATTACAATAAATACTTTATGCAGATTTACATATAACAAGCTCATCTTTAATATTCTATGAATTGAAATCATTAATAGAAAGCCAATACCAACCTGAATGAAACCACCATAAAAACCAAGGAAAAACATTGTAGGATAAATTAGCCAAGGAACTTTCTTCGTCAGTTTTTCTGTTACAAATTCTTTTGAGTTAGGAATCATCATTGTAATAACAATTCCAATCATAACAACTCCTAGAATCTTTTGAAAAAAAGCATCACTAATTTTTGTTGCATAAAAAGCACCAATTATTGCTCCGGGTAATGTAAATAATCCCATTTTTAAGCTTAACTTAATTTGGCTAACTTTTTCTTTCCTAAATGATAAAACTCCAGATAAGTTTTGAGAAAGTAAGCCAATTCTGTTAGTTCCATTTGCTACAGAAGCATCCAGACCAAAAAAAATCAATAAAGGTAAGGTTAATGTAGAACCTCCACCAGCCATTATATTTATGAAACCACTAATACTACCAACTACAAAAAGTAATAATATTTTTACTGGTTCAGTAATATTTTCCATATTTTTTAGATAATGAGTTTAGTTGTAAAATAATTCTAATAACTAGAGTAATATATAGCTAATAGAATTTTGAGTTTACTATGATGAGGAAAAATATTTAAGGGGTAAGTTTTTACAATAAATTTTTTTTCTCACCAGTAAATATAAGTATTTTACATCAGGAAAGATTAGGAATGCTTTTTAATATTTAGAAAGTAAAAAGCATAAGTTAGCATTTTTTGGTGAAAGGTAATGAAGAATTATAAGTAAATAATAGCAGAGGATTATTTGTTTTTTAATACTAATTAAGCATTTAATTTTACTTAGGGTTTAATTCTTCGCTCCTTGGAGCGTTTGGGAAAAATACATCTTTTGATACTTCGTCTGCTTTTAGCGGAGTATTTCATTAAATCTAATCGATCAAGATATAGAGTTGTGCATAATTGTTATTGATGTAAGTAATACATAACTAAACAACTTGTTTATTAAAACTAAAAGGATTTTCCAATTGCTCTTCTACAGCTTCATAATTATTATTCACGTTCTTAATAGCATTATTGTTTGAAGCATCAAGTTTAAATTGATTTACTAATTCTGTTAAGCTATCAGTAAGTTGATGCAACCCTTCTGAAGCAAGCCTTATTTGATTTGTATTTTCTGCAGACTGATTAGTTACTGCACTTATAGCTTCTATGTTTTGAACAATTTGCTCACTTGTAATATTTTGCTCTTCATTTGTTGTGGCAAGTTGTTCTATCATTTCAGCTACATCATTAGTGTTTTGTATTATTTCTTGGATAGCACTACTAGTATCGCTAGCTAAATCTTTTCCTTTTTGTACTTCTTTTGTTCCAACCTTAATAGATTTAATAGCTTCAATAGTATCATCTTGAATTTTGCTAATCATTTTTGTTATTTGGTCTGTTGCTTCAGTTGTGCGTTCAGCTAATTTTCTAACTTCATCGGCAACAACAGCAAAACCTCTGCCGTGTTCTCCAGCTCTTGCAGCTTCAATTGCAGCATTTAGAGCTAGCAGGTTTGTTTGGTCTGCTATTTCATTTATTACTTTTGTGATAGTTCCAATCTCATGACTAGATTTTCCTAATTCTTGAATAGTTTGGGAAGACTCTTGTGCAACTTCTGCAATTCTATTAATTCCTTTAATAGTTTCTTCAACAATAGTACCGCCAAATTTTGCTTTTTCACCAGCTTCTATAGATGTATTTGCTGCCATTGTTGATCTTTTAGTACTATCTGTTATTGATCTAGTCATTTGCTCAATTGATGATACTATTTCATTTGTTTGTATATTTTGCTCATTAGCACCATCAGACATTTCAACTGATTTTTGATATATTTCTGCAGCAGATAATTCGAGTTGTTCAGCACTCTCTTTTACTTTCCCAATTAAATTACTAAGAGAAGCAGAAACTTCGTTTATTGCACATCCAAGTTTTTTATAATCTCCATTATAATTGTTATTCATTTTTACTGTAAAATCACCATTTGCCATTAATGCTAAAACTCGGTTTGCATCATTTATTGGGGTTAAGGTAGATTCACGAAGATGGTTGAGACCATCTAAAACTCTTTTCCATCCACCTTTAAAGTCAGAAGAGTCTAACCTTTCTTTCAAATCTCCCCGTTCATTTGCTTCTAAAACTTTATTTAATTGAATAGTAAATTTATCAAACGATTCTACTTCACCAACGAATTTTTTAGCAGAAAAGCCGGCAAATAGAAAAGCTAAACCACCAATAAAAATGCCAGCATAAATCCAATATATTGATTGATTTACTGCTTGTTCAAATCCGATTTGGATATTTTCTTTATTGGATAATAAGTTGTTAGAAATTTCATCTAACTCAAGTGTCAGTTTTTCACCCACTTCTTGTCCAGAGGTTGTTGCAATTACTGCTGCCATGTCAAATGTTTTGGAAGCGGCAGCACTTATTATAGCATCGGCAACTAAATTTTTATAATCTAACCAAATTTCTTTTATGCTTAGAAGCTTGGTTTTATCACTTGTAGAAAATTGATAATTATCAAATGACTCTAGTATTGTATCAATTTTAGTTTTATGCAAATTATAATTTGCTAAATTTGCTTGAAATTGTTCTTCAAATTCCGGAATAGAAAACTGTAACATAATGAACTGTGTTTTTTGAAATTCAGAATGTAGTTGATCAATACTTTCTATTGGATCGATATATTCAACAAATATCTTTTTATTTGCATTGGACATATTATTAACTTGAAATAAATCTGATATAATAACTATTCCCAGAATTAGAATTATTACACTAAATGATAATTGAACTTTTCTTGAAAATTTTAATTTCTTATTTCTTTTCATTATGCTCTCTGCAGATCATTATAAATTATTTTTCTAATTTGAACTGAATTTGAACTGAATTTGTAGTGAAAGTTTTACATTTGCAGGCTTACCTTTGTGCATTCCCGGAGTAAACTTTGAATTTTTAACTGCTTCTATTGCTGCTTCATCACACCCAGCACCAAGTTTTTTTATAACTTTTACATCTGTAACGTTTCCCTTTGTATTTATAAAGGCAATTAAGTAAACTTTTCCTTCCAAACCTGCTTGTATAGCTAATTCAGGATAGTCAATTTTTTTATAAACTTCACTTATACCACCAACCGGAGTAGGCATTTGTGTAGCAAAGGCAAGGTATTTATTTCCTTCAGGTGGTAGCTTGTTTAATTGTTTTGATGAGACTGTAACTACAAATGTAAAAAGCATAAAACTAAAAAAGTATAAAAGAGTTTTCCCTTTCATTTTAACTCCTATTGACTAATTTTATATGAAAATTATAATTCCTCGCATTTACTATCGAAATGAAAGTAAATTTGTTAAGTAATTAGAAGGAGTTGAACGTTATTACGAGTAAAACTATTTGATAACTTTAGATATATTTTTGAATTCTTGAGTTCCACAAATATTAAGTAATTCAAAAAGTACTACTTCAAGGGTTGTTATTTCTGCACCATGTTTTCCCATTCTTTTAAGTGCGAATTCATAATCAATTTTCTTTCGTGATGAAACTACATCTGCCAAAACATTTACTTGAAATCCATTAGCTAATAAATCTAATGTAGTTTGTTGAACACAAACATGAGTTTCTATTCCAGTAATAATCACTTGAGTTACATTTTGTTTTCTTAAATTATCAAACAAACTTCCTGCGTTAAAACAGCTAAAACTCATTTTTTGAATGGCTTCAAGTTGTAACTCATCTTTAATCTCTTTAACTGTTTCTCCAAGTCCTTTGGGGTACTGCTCGGTGTAGAAAATTGGAATTTGAAGAATTTTAATGCCTTTTATTATTTTAATAGCATTTTGCAAAAGTTCTTTGTGGTTTTGCATAACCTTAAATAGTTTTTCTTGCATATCAATTATTAGTAATGCTGTGTTTTCTTTTCGCAATATTACTTCATTTCTATTCATTTTTGTCCTCAAATTATTTTGAATTAATACTTCTATAGAATTTTTTTTTAGATGTTAAACTAATAATCTGAAAATTTGTATTTCAGTTTTTTTAATTAAATAGAAGAACTAAAAGTTTAAAATACATTTTTAACTTGACAATATTCATATCTACCATTAACTTTATATAGACTAAATCTAAATAGTATTCAGATAAAAGTGTAACTATGAGAACTGCAGCAGAACTAACATTTGGTGAAATAGCAACAATTGAAGGAGTTGATAATACTCATCCTTCATTTAGAAGAATTTTAGAAATTGGCTTTACACCTGGACAACAAATTGAACTTTTGAGTAAGTCAATATTTAACGATCCACTAGCATTTTCTTTACGTGGTACTATGATTGCCATTCGCAAAGGTGAAGCACAATCAATAAAAGTAGTATGAACAAAAACAAACTTCCAACTATTACTTTAGTTGGTCCTCCAAACTCTGGTAAGACAACTCTTTTTAACTTTTTAAGTGGAAAAAATTTTAAAACAATAAATTACCCTGGTTCAACAATTGAATATAACAGTAGTAGCATCCACGAGAAATATGATTTTAATGCTCGTCTTTTAGATTCTCCGGGAATTATTAGCCTTCTCCCAAATTCTCCGGATGAAGAAGTAACAGTTGATTCTTTATATGAACATCCAAAATTTGGAGTACCTGAACTAGTTATTGTAACTGCTGATGCAAGTCAACTTTCTAGACACCTATTATTAGCTAAACAATTAATAAGCTCTAACTTTAATGTAATTCTTGCAGTAACTATGGTTGATGTTTTAGAAAAAAAGGGTTATCATATTTGTGCTAAAGATTTAGAGAAAAAACTTAATTGCGATGTTGTAAAAATTGACGGTAGAAATGGAAAGGGAATTGGAAAGTTAATAAAAAAAATTAGAAGTTCTTTTGAGAATACGTTTAATAAAAAAGTTCCGTTCAGAATAGAGGAAAAGGTTTGTGAAGATAATTTATTGCAACGTTTTAAAGAAATTGAACTAATTGAAAATGAAGTTGTAAAAAAAATAGTTCCAAAAGAAAACATTACAAATGCAAATAAAAGTTTGAATATTCTAAATCAACCTATTAACTATAAACCTGATTCACTTTCTCTTAAATTAGATAAAATATTTCTTCATCAGTTTTGGGGCCTATTTATTTTTTTTATTTCGATGGGGGCAATTTTCACATCAATATTTTGGTTGGCTTTGCCTATTATGGAATTAATTGATGAATTATTTGCTTCACTTGCAAATAATGCAACAGAGTTTTTTGGATATACTTGGTATGGTGATTTTATTGCTGATGGAATAATAAGTAGTGTTGGTGCAGTTTTTGTTTTTGTTCCACAAATTCTAATACTTTTTTTAATTTTAGGATTTTTAGAAGATACGGGTTACCTTGCAAGAGGTGCAATGTTAATTGATAAGCCACTTTCAAAAGTAGGATTAAATGGAAGATCCTTTGTTCCAATGCTTTCTGGATTTGCTTGTGCAATTCCAGCAATGCTTGCTGCAAGAACAATTTCCAATAGAAAAGAAAGATTACTTACAATATTTATAATACCTTTAATGAGTTGTAGTGCAAGGTTACCTGTATATGCACTATTGATTGCCTTTATTGTTCCAAGTGATAAAGTTATTTTTGCAGGTTTTCTTTTATCATTTATTTACTTGTTTAGTATAGTTAGTTCAATAATTGTTGCAGCAGTAATTAATAAATTTGCAAAAAGTATTATAAGAGCTGAGGACAATTCCTCATTCATTCTTGAGCTACCTAGTTATAAAATGCCAAAATTAAAATCAGTTTTAAGAAATACTCTTTCAAGTACAACACGATATTTAAGTGGAGCAGGACCAATAATAATAGGTTTTTCAATTATTTTATGGGTGCTTACTTATTTCCCAAATACAAATCCTAACATATCAAAAACTAATTTGACAGAAGTTGAATTTCACCAAGCACAAAAGATTGAAAGAGTTGCTACTTCGTATGCTGCAGACTTGGGTAAATTTATTGAACCAATAATGCAACCAATTGGTATGGATTGGCGTGTTGGTGTTTCTCTTATTTCTGCTTTTGTTGCTCGTGAAGTTTTTGTAAGTGCTTTGGCATTAATATTTAAAGTTACTGATGATAAGGAAACAATTCGTTCTTCAATTCTACATGCAATGAAAAATGCAAAAATAAAAGGTACGAACAAAAGTCTTTTTACGCCGGCAACCATACTTGGTCTTATTGTATTTTTTGTATTTGCAATGCAATGTCTTTCCACAGTTGCTGTAGGAAGAAAGGAAACAGGAAGTTGGCGAATACCAATTCTTCAAATACTAATTTATACTAGTATTGCTTATGTAGCTACATTTATTACAGTAAATGGATTAAGATTAATTGGAATTGCTTAACTATTCTTAATCCATTTTTTTTCTTAGTTTATCTTTGACGTTTTAGTCATTCTAGTAGAACTGTAAAATATATAAATACAAATTTAGTTAGGGATATAAAATGAGAGTTGCACTTTTAGGTACGGGACTTATTGGAAATCCAACAGTTGAAAAACTAATTTCTGCAGATTATGACTTAAGAATTTATAACCGAACAAAATCTAAAGCTAAGAATCTTATAACAAATGGAGCAAAATTTTATTCTGATATTCCGGAATTGATTAATGATTCTGATGTAATAATATCAATGCTTTCAGATTTTGATTCTTTTGTTGAGTTAGTTTTAGATTGTGGAATAAATCAGTTTGATGGTAAAACATTTATTCAAATGAGTACAATTGCTCCAATTGAATCTTTGGAGTTACAAAAACGAATTGAAAAACTTAGAGGCGAATTTTTAGAAGCTCCAATTCTAGGAAGTATTCCACAAATAAAAAAAGGTGAGTTAATTATTTTATTTGGGAGTACAGAAAAACAATTTTCAAAATGGAATAATCTCTTTTCTGCTTTAGGAAATAAAATTTTACATATTGGAGAAGTGGGGAAAGCTTCTGCAATGAAGCTTGCACTTAACCAATTAATAATTTCTGAAACTGCTGCTTTTTCTATGAGTCTTGGTTATGTAAGAGAAAACAATTTAGATGTAGAGCAGTTTATGGAAATTCTAAGAGAGAGTGCTTTGTATGCTCCAACGTTTGATAAGAAACTACCAAAGATGTTGGAACGGAATTTTGAGAATCCTAATTTTCCGGTAAAACATTTATTAAAGGATTTAGAGCTAATGCTTCACGAGTTTGCAGATAAAAAAATAAACACAAATGTGTTAAAAGGAATTCGTAGAATAATTATTAAATCACTTGAAAATGGGGAAGGTAATTTGGATTATTCGGCTATTTATAATTCTATACATCTAGATAATTAGTTATACGTGTAAGGTGCTTTTTCAGCTGATGAAGTGCTGGCACGTATAACGTTGCACAAATTTATTCTATCCCAAAATATTTTTTATAATCTCTTCCAACTGTTCAAACTCAATAAGAAAAGCATCGTGTCCGTGTGGAGAATTTATTTCCACATAATTTGCATTAGGAATATTTTCTGCAATTTCTTTTTGTTCTTCCGGTGGATATAGTATATCTGAAGAAATTCCCACACAAGTTGTTTTACATTTAATTTTACTCAGTGCTTCTTTTACTCCACCTCGCCCTTTTCCAACATCGTGTAAATCCATTACTTTGCTTAAATATAAATAGCTGTTTGCATCAAAACGTTTAGTGAGTTTTGTACCTTGGTAATTAAGATAGTTTTCAACTTCAAAATTATTTTCTTTTTCAGAAACTCTTCTACCAAACTTTTCATTAAATGATTCATAACTTCTATAACTTAACATTGCAATTTTACGAGCAAGACTCATACCTTGTTTAGGTTGCTCTGCATAATTTCCGTTATTCCAAGTCTGGTCATTTATTATTGCATTTCGTGAAGCTTCATTCAAACCAATTGCCCAAGGGGAATGTGCAATGGAAGTTCCAAGAGGTAAAATACTTTCTATCATTTCACCGTACATAATAGCCCATTCCAAAACTTGCATTCCTCCCAAAGAACCACCGACTGCAAGTTTAATCTTTTTTACACTAAGAAAATCTAATAATTCTTTTTGTAGCTTAACCATATCCCTAATTGTTATTTCCGGTAGCGACATACTGTATGGTTCTCCGGTTTTTCCATTCATACTCGTTGGTCCGGTTGTGCCATAGCAACTTCCTAAAACATTAGGACACACAACAAA
>JAUTBQ010042222.1:0-17898 GCA_032361185.1 Lepetodrilus ovalis
CAGATTTAATATCTGTGCGTATTTCTCAGTTTTTACTGCGTAAAATACGCGGATACGCGCCTTATCTGGAGCTCTGCCTTTAGCATTGGGAGAAATGGCCCAGAGGAGCGGATGAGTGTTAATTGCAAACCCTGTACTAGTAATCATTTTAACATATGTACATTGACAGAATAGAACACATAGGTATAACACGTACAGTCCACAGGATAATAATGTCACTCTGCTACATGTTCTTAGCTGTGAGACACCATTTCTATTGTGACATATTCTTTGGGGTGTTTGTCTTCGAGACAAAGATAGTGTTTTTCTGCGAAGGTTGTTCACAGAACCAATCAACATTGCTATATGCTGACCCACTTCCTACATTTATATCAATGGTGTAGTATCCCATGTTACACACAACCATACATAGTCTGGTGGACAGAACAAAAGATATATCAGGCCATACTGGCCTCAGTTAAGTACATGATATTTTCATGCAACATGCATGTATATAGACCGCAAACTAATGAGTTGCAGTTTAATAAGGTTTTAACTTTGGAAAACGAAATGTGTATATATACACATATATGATTAAGAAAAGATGTACAGTAATATGTGACATATTGCTTAAAAATCTATACAATGTCCAGATTTCCTGTACGTTGAAAACCACATGGCCGAAGAATGATATTTTAAATTGCTACCAAAATACAATCCAGATCTGTATTACAAATTCCCAATTACAATTTAGATTTTGGGAACATCTTCGCAAAATAAATTATGGTCATTACTTTGTATTATTGGTTGCTAGTTGTACAATTATATTATATTAATGGATACGGATACTGTATAAGGTGGGTATTATATGCTGGGGGCATATTATGGGACCCCAACTTCTGTTGTTTGACAGCTTGACATGGAGAGGAACTGAGTTCCACAGTGTTGGGGCAACACGTCAGAAAAATCTGTATGATGTTGGCAAAGGGCACAGCTATTAATATAAATCTTCATATCTAAGGCTACAGCATGATTTATATTTGATGATAAGTTCTTAGAGAAATGTAGGAGAGGTTATTTGAAGGCTTTTAATACTCATGGTAATTATATTTCTATGGTTTATTCTACAGTTGATTGATGTTGCCGGACGATGGAAGTTGGTTTACGAGTTGTGCGAGGTCCAGACTGGAAGTGGGGAAGTCAAGATGGAGGAGACGGACACGTGGGGACCGTCGTTGAGATCGGAAAACCTGGGAGTCAAACCTCGCCAGACAAGACGGTCGTCGTGCAGTGGGACTCTGGTGCTAGGACAAACTACCGAGTGGGATACCAGGGAGCCTACGATCTCCGCATCTTGGACAACGCCCCTATTGGTAGCTATGTCACGACTTCCTAGATTGATTTTTGTTACTAGTAAATGTATCTCTTGTAAATTGTTGCTATGGTCACTGTGTAAATGTTTCATAATTAATCATTAAAAAGAAAAACCACAATGACTGGTTCTTCAAATTTAAATTAAGAAAGTATATTAATTAATTAGACATTGTATAATAGTAAATGTGATTTAAGATGTAAAGTTTTTAGATGGAAAGTGCTAAGTTAAAACTGTATTTTCTTCCGCGTGTTCAGGGGTAAAGCACACCAACATCATCTGTGATTCGTGCAAGAAGCAGGGCATCCAGGGGATGAGATGGAAGTGTACGAAGTGCCACGACTTTGACCTCTGTACTCTCTGCTACATGGCAGACAAACACGACCTCAGTCATTCATTCCTAAGATTCGAGTCGGCCAGCTCCAAAGGGTAATTTGTAAATTAGTTCTTTGTGTCTTATCACGGTAGATGGACATCTCGTATCTGTGAGCTACCATTGAATGAATGATTGTTGACATATCAAAGCCACACATAAATGAAACACAACTGAAAGTCATTCATACAAATAGAGTGCCCCGCTCGATGTAACACGGTCCGACGCACCGCGGATTCGGATATAACGCAGGGTCAGACATGGATCCCATTTTTATTTTCGTTATTTCCCTGTTGTATCGTATAAGGCGGATGCTATAATATGGGAGGGTATGTCATGGACCCCAACTTCAGCGTTATATCGAGGGGACACTATAGATGCGAAATAATATATATTTAATAATAGTGACGTGATACGACAGCAGAGTAAATGTCAATATCAATGTTGTTTCTACTTCAGTTTCAAGGTTGGCAAGAGGAGCAGCGCCAGTAAGAGTCAATGCTATGGAATCTTCAACGGTGCTAAGGTTGTCAGAGGCCCTGACTGGGACTGGGGTAATCAAGATGGTGAGTTCTACAGCAGGCAATAGTCAATAGTCAATATTATCCGATTTCTGCCTCAATAAGAGACAGTGGTATAGATAATTGGTACACATTAATGTTGTATTTAACAGGTGGCGAGGGCAAAATAGGGAAGGTCACTGATATACGAGGTTGGGACTCAGAGTCGAGTCGGAGTGTGGCGCACGTGACCTGGTCGTCGGGGTCAACCAACGTGTACCGCGTGGGACACAAGGGCAAGGTGGACCTGAAGTACACACACGCTGCGGGGGGCATCCAGTACTATAAGGACCTGCTCCCTGTGTTAGGTAACCACCTGTGTGTTGTTGACAATGACAGTAATATAGTGGTTGAAGAATATTTTTGTCTAAATGGCTATCACTGTTTTGTTTTTATGATAACCAATAACCTCAGAGCTGATGTATGTAGCAGATATTCCATCCAAACAGTTACAAATAATATGCAATGTCTAATATGTTGATCATCCTCAAATTGATGAGGTACCAAGACTGAGAATCGTCTTGATTTAGAGTTCCAGGAAAATTGCATTGATAATCAGTATGTCAGTTTGACAATTGTGTTTATCTTCGCAGGAGAATTTGTAGAGATGGCTGGGCCGAGTGTGGTGTGTTCGTTCAAGGTCAGCGACAAAGTTCGATGTGACCTTGAGATGGAGATCCTGAAGCAGATGCAGGAAGGTCATGGAGGCTGGAACCCTAGGATGGCAGAGGTATTCACAGCGTCTTCTTCTCGTGCTTCCATACATCTAGCTGTAGTCTGAGTAATCAAGGCTAATACCAGCATGTCTCTATGTGCTCAAAGTATAGGGGCAAGTGTACTGCGGGAAAGCTTCTTTATTTTTACATATAGCACCATTAGTGCCTTTGCAACTTGCACTGACTATCCCTGTGGGCAAGTAACACACAAGGGTATGGTCATCATGCCATCTATTATGTCGATAATTGCTAAATCATTTCCCAAACTATTTGTAGAACAGAACCCATGTTAATTCTACAGTTATCGTGTCTATACATACTGTGTAGTGTGATCAACTTGGCATTGCCAAATTTGTGATATTCTGATCATTATGACTATGTCGTCTATTCCTTGTATAAATTGTCATTGTAATAGTACTATACAATAGTTGTATAACTGGGCAGTACAAGTGAATTGCAGTGTTCATACAAGCTATCCAGTGTCCATACAAGTTGTCATTTGTATTTGTGATGTGACAGTAAAAATTATTAAAAGTAACACAATGTTAGTCTGGATCCCTGGCCAGTCGTGACTAACCATTCCTTGTCTGTAATATGGACCCCGAATTAATATTAGTCATATTATGTTAATGTCACGGATGTATTTCCTGTTAGGCTTGATGTTATGGGCTGTGTATCACATCTACCTAAAGTTAAGGTCATTACTAGCATTACAGTGTTTTTTTGTCACTCTGTTTGTCAGTACATCAGTAGGGTTGGCACAGTACATCGGATCACTGACCGTGGAGATGTACGAGTGCAGTACGAGGGCTGCAGTAACCGATGGACGTTCCACCCCAGCGCACTCACCAAGGTCCATATGTTCGGCCAGGATGATGTGGTGAAGATCTCGGAGAACCTGCAGCAGATCCGGGAGTGGCAGAAAGACCATGGGGAGTGGACCGACAGCATGAAGAGTGTAAGTCAAGCTTTTGCTTTTAGCGAACGGAGAATAACTCATCTAAAATGAGCATAGCTGTTGTTGTGCAACACATTGTAAATTGGCTTATACATTCTTGCATTGAAATTATAAACTTCAAACAACTCATTCAGTGATACAGCTGTGTTACCGTAAACATTCTCACATTGACGTTAAGCTTCAAACCACTCATTCTGTGATAAAGCTGTGTTTTTGTACACATTAAATAGTATTTTACTGGTGGTTAGAGCATTGACAGTACGTACTATATGTATAAACTGGCTATTTTCCAGACTCTGGGTAAGCTAGGTCAAGTGCTGAAGGTGTATGGAGACGGAGATCTGCGAGTTAAGGTGGACGGTCAGACGTGGACATTCAACCCGCTGTGCTGTCAGCTGATGCCACACGGCGCGCAGGAGATGAACAACACGATGGGCAGTCACAGAGAGAGGCCAGAAACCATGCGTGAGTTGCAGCTTGTGAGGGTTAGCTGCCTTCTGTAGCATACTGTCTGAGAGAATGTACTATGTGTGCCCCAATATCGACATCTTGCCTTGTTGCATCCCTTGACATCAAACCCCAGATGTGGCAGAGCGAGATAAAGCGCTGTCATTCAGCATTCATAGTCCAATCCGATACGTCCTAAAATGCATAGCTCTACCTACTTTCTGATCACATCTTCTCATTCTCATCGTGGCGAGCATCCGTTGCCATGTAGTGTGCAGCAGCTGTATAGTCCCCATTACAAAAAATAAAATAAAAAATAAAATAAAATAGCCACAGGAAAAGACAACTCACTCTGCCACCAGGGTATCAGCCGGATAATAGATACATGGTATTCAGGGAAGGGTAGTAGAGACGAACATAGTTCAGAGTTATACCCTTCACTGTGGGAAATGAATATCGACAGTTCCAGTTTCATAGAAATAAAAGAACACAGAAGGAAAATGACCTTGTACAAATAAAAGGTGTCTAGTAAGGAATTGGCTTAGTTTAGTTTTCAAACACTTGACTAGGTCAGTGGTGTTCTTCAGAGTGCTAGTTTCTCTGACTCGGCCCCTCTGTTTACAGCCACGTTGATGACGGCACTGCTAGAACAGCTGGTGGAGATGCGGGGCACCCCGGGGGTGGAGACCGGACCCGATCGTCTGGTGCGGGAGGCAGCGCAGGGTCATATCGACATCGTCAAGGAAATCATCAGCAAATTCCCAGACAAGGTAGGGATTGAAGCATAACTCAGATTTAACTCTCTTAAAGCAAATGACCACTAACATTTTGTGTAGAGTCGGAACATATGCAAGACCAATGATATAAAGTATAATTTGAGTCGTAATTTCTTTTTGAGAGTCATCACGCCTAGGCAGAAACCCTGTTTGCGATGTGTGAACTATTTGTCAGAGATGTGTTGTCAGAGATGTGTGTACTGTATTTTTCAGAGATGTGCGTACTGTGTCAGAGGTGTGTATACTGTGTCAGAGATATATGTACTGTATTTGCCAGGTTGACCAGAAGAGTTCGGGAAAGACGGCTCTGCAGGTCGCGAGTCACCAAGGTCACAAGGACATCGTGTCACTGTTGCTGTCTGCCAATGCCAGTCTAGAACTACAGGACGAAGACGGAGACACTGCCTTACACTACTCAGCGTTCGGGTAGGAGCTCCATAATAATACCAGATATTGAACAATGTGCTACGCTAGTTTCCGTGAACTACCCTCTGCCTCCTTCAAAGCTTTGAGCTGCAACATGTATCTACAGGATCAGCAAGTTTATAGCAATTAGAACATTGTGTAGAATCCTATTTGTTGCCCCATATGTAAAGCATTTGTGGGCTGTGAATTGGTTTGCTCCACATATAGCAGTCAGTGTTCGAAATTCAAACAAATAATCAAGAGGTCATTTTCCATAGGCCCTATGTTAATGGTGGGGGAAAAATCTGCAATTTTCAGGGGGTCACACAGATACCTTTAACATTGCAGATTTTGAAATGACCCCCACGACCCCCTCTATTTCGTCACTGGCAGTATCCTCTCACTAATACTGGAGAATTGAGGAACTAAGATCTGACTCTCTCCTAAAGCACACAACGACTAACATTTCGTGAGCATCAGAAATGATTCCAGACCAATAATGCTTTCTGTGGTTTTCTAGGAACCAGCCAGAAGTGATGGAGTTGTTACTTCAGAAGAGAGCGGATAAAAATGCTCTGAACAACGGTGGGTGTAGCACCCTCCATGTGGCTGTCAATAAGCAACATGTGCAGTGTGTGGCCGTCCTACTGAGGGACAACTGTAATGTAAATATACAGGTGAGGACAGACGGTACCATGCAGTATGATCATTGAGGTTACCAGTTGTACAGTGATTCATATCGTGTGTTAGCATTTATCACCAAAATCATAATAAATGGACACTACCTTAGGACAAATCAAACATGAAATATGATCTATCCTTTGCATGTTAAGTATGGAGATGTTATGTGATAAATCTTGTGATAATTTAATTTCAAATTCATATCTGGAAAAATCTTACTCAAAAGCATTAAGAATTAATGTACCACTTGCGAATACTATTGGCATCATTTCATTCTGACCAAAGCACTTACATGCATTGTATTACTGGTCATAGGGTTCCACGCGTGAAACAGGATTCTGTTGTGATTTCAGGACGCTTACGGAGACACTGCCTTGCACGACACCATTGGTAAAGAAAGTCGAGAGATCATAGATACACTTGTAAATTTTCCTGGCATCGATTTCACACTTAGGAATAAGCGAGGCTTCAACGTGCTTCATCATGCAGCACTCAAAGGAAATAATATGTAAGTGACGAATTGTATTATAATTCATAATTTGTAGTTGGCATTTACAAATTTCAAGGATGTTTTCAAATTTCAAGAATATCTGCGGATGTATTTTCTAGAATAACCGCTGTTGTGTACTGATGCTATTTTCCACATGTTTGTTTCAGAGCCACGGACACGATACTTGTGAAGTGTCGACAGATTGTAGATATAAAGAAAGACGATGGCTTCTCATCATTGCACTTGGCAGCTTTAAATGGACACAAAGATGTAGCCAGAACATTACTGAATGTGGTAAGATCATCCACCCAAGAACATACTAACATTATCCTAATAATGTTTCGTATCAGTTAACCCTCTTCCTGCTGGATTACGCACAGACAAATCTCTTTAGGATCTCTGGTTGCCTGCAGCAGGTAGAGGGTTAAAGATTTCTACTCCAACATTAGACAGTCGCAACAAATCACTCTCTTCATTGAAAAGTAATCAAATGAAAATTGATTTTTCTTTTGTTTCACCAAATTCCCAAAGCATATTGGGTAAATTAAATATGTTTTACTCATTTGCTATAAATTATTACTATTATGAAGACTAGTGGGTTGTCTTACATCTGTATTTCAAGCATCATTATCCTATCATTTGAAACCCAGGCAATGCGCCTCCATAACGTACACCACTAGTACAGTAGTAGCGTATGAATGAGCTGTCACTAAGTCTGTGTATCGAGGATGCATCATGCTGACACTGTGACCTCTGCTGCAGGGTCACGCTGACCTGGAGATCCGGAACAACCGTCAGCAGACACCACTGTTGCTGGCTGTGTCGCAAGGTCACACTGCCCTCATCGAGCTGCTGGTCAGTCAGGGCGCCAACGTCAACGTAGCGGACGAGGATGGCGACACGTGTCTACACCTGGCTTTGATGCGGCAGACTGTGGCCACAGAGAAGGAGAGTTCCCCAACGTTAGATGCTGTAAGCCAGTGCTCGTGCAAAAACATTTTGTATTTTATTTTTAATATCATTTAATAAAAAAACAAACATTTTATGGATGTTGATTGCAATTGTAGTTCACAGCAAATATCGGCAAGAAATCAATTATTAAAATTCTTTCGGTGTTACTTTTAATTAGATAGGTATTTGAGCATCAATATTCTTGTGACAATAGCATTAAAAATAATATGATTAATTTCAAATTTACAAACTAACTCATATTGTTTCTAAGTATTGTTTTGCTTGTAACATATTTATTAAAATTAAAATTGAACATGAAAAAAGCCCTCGGATAGTAAACAAAACAAGAATCTCGGAAATAGTCGTGATCGGTGTTCTTGCACCTGATTTTCAGATTCGAACCCAGCTTGGCATGACGGATGAGGAGGAGCAGACCGGGGCAGCCATTGCTTGCTACCTGGCACAACAGGGCGCCAACTTGCTGTTCCAGAACCACCAGCGCAAGACGCCGCTCGACATCATCAGCGACACCCGAGTGGAGGAGGTCGTCAAGCAGTTCGCCACAGCATAGTCAGTATACACGATTTTCGAAATCAATCTGCATTTGTAAAAGTTATTTGGAATAAATTGATGTTACTGTCATGTTACTTTATTACTGTCCACTTGATGATACTCTCACATCACTACTTCTCTCAGCTTGCCATTTTGTTACTCTTACTCATTGATGTTACTGTCAACTTTCAGTGTTGCTGGCAACAGTAGCGAGTTGCCAGTGTGTCTGGATGGAGAGGAACTGCCCGAGTGCGAGGTCTGCTGCGGAGAGCGGGCGTCCGTCACGTTTCAGCCGTGCGGTCACGTGATCGTCTGCGTGGAGTGCTGTATAAAGATGAAGCGATGTCTCAAGTGCAAAGTCCCCATCGAATTGAAACGTGGACCAGGTAAATTGCAGCATTAGCTACAACAACACGAGAGTTCATTTTTCCATTTCAGTAATGGGTGGTCACAAGGGAGACTACTCTCAGTGCTGCTTTCATTGTCACGAAGGAATGATTGTTTTATTAATTC
This sequence comes from Lepetodrilus ovalis, assembly GCA_032361185.1. Taxonomy (NCBI): domain Eukaryota; kingdom Metazoa; phylum Mollusca; class Gastropoda; order Lepetellida; family Lepetodrilidae; genus Lepetodrilus; species Lepetodrilus ovalis. The sequence continues at coordinate 8,774 of JAUTBQ010042222.1, forward strand.
AAACCTAACATTTGTAACCATTGACACATTCTTTCTTGGATTCTAGTCATCGTGTATGGGTGAAAGATTCCCACTTCGAGGGTTAAACAATAACATCACCGTCTCTTTAGGAGTCACAGACATTTAAGGATTATTTCTCTTTTTTTTCTCTCAGATGGCAACCCGGTGGGGATTCGTCCTAACGTCAGTCGTCCTTCCATCGTAGAAGCTGATGCTGTGTTGTTGAAGAAGAAGCTGCAGGAAATGGAAGACTCGCTGATGTGCCCAGTGTGTATGGAGAGAAAGAAAGACACAGTGTTCCTATGCGGCCATGCGTTGTGTGGACAGTGTTCTAATGCACTTAAGCTTTGTCCTATATGTCGAAAGCCCATCTTGAAGAAAATTGCCCTGTATCAATGAAAGCCCATCATGAAGAAAATTCCCCTGATTCAATGAAAGCCCATCTTGAAGAAAATAACCCTGTATCAATGAAAGCCTATTGTGAAGAAAGTTACCCCGATTCAATGAAAGCCCATCTTGAAGAAAATAACCCTGTATCAATGAAAGCCCATTGTGAAGAAAATTACCCCGATTAAATGAAAGCCCATCTTGAAGAAAATTACCCTGATTCAATGAAAGCCCATCGTGAAGAAAATTACCCTGATTCAATGAAAGCCCATCTTGAAGAAAATTACCCTGATTCAATGAAAGCCCATCTTGAAGAAAATACCCCTGTATCAATGAACGCCCATCATAAAGGCGATTCTCCTGATTCAATGAAAGCCCATTGGGAGTGTAGTTAGACATGAGATCCGGTGACAAACTGGTCAAAAATCTAGATGTGCAAAAGTCCATTGTGAAGTCACAAACAAACGTCACGAGCAAGACTTCTTTCACCTGTCACCGGAAATAACAGACAAGACTTACACTCGCTATTGTGAAGAAATTTCCCCTGTATCAATGAAGATCAATCCTGAATATAATCTTCCTGTATCAGTAATGAATGCTGTACAGATTTTAGAAACGGCCAAAAATATAATTTTTTTAAATAACGTACAAGTTCTGGTGAGAATCTCAAAGTAAAAAAAAAAAACATGCCATAGTTCTTGGAAAACTTAGGTCATGCAGTGTCTATCACATGTTATCCTTGAAACAATTTACTATTAGTGTTTTATGCAGTTTGAATACTTAGATGAACTACATTATTTTATGACATTTTGATATCAGTAATATTAAAAAGTTCTATGGATTTATCTGTAGACATTTGACCCAATTATGCATTATGCAAGTTGCAACTGGAAACAAGAATTCCTTTGAATTCCAGTTGTTATAATGATAATTTACAATACATTAACTTGTCTTTTAATAGGAGTATTGGTAACTTATATAGCTGGTGATCTTACTTAGAGAATGTCTGTAAGAATCTTTGTAAGTTTCTGATTATCGTTACCGGTTCGTCTTATCTGCAAAGGTTATTGCTCTCAGTTTACACTCAATGTGTTCAATGTTATGTCACATGTAGGTATCTTAATCATGACATTTACCTAGGTTTCAAAAGATAGTATGTACAAGTAGTTTATCTTCAAAATGCAGCAAATTGTGTTTCATGTTTGACCAGGCATTTTGCATCACTTCAGGATACTTTGACTTTTCGTACTGTAATACAGGTAGTACCTATCCTGTGTCTACCAGCCAACCACCCCAACATGCCCAGACAGTAGACGTAAGTCTCGTTACTATCACTGCCGGAGAAGGCTGCTGTAAAATTCCTCATTCATCGTTTATTTGCTGCCACATTCAGGAATATTTGCTGTCTGTTGATTTTGTTTTGCGACATGATAAGATGTAGAACACTATCTATGGAGATTTTAATTATCTCCTTTTTTCGTGAGATACTTAGCCAGTCATGTGATATTGTAGGAACTTTGTCCTTGCAGATTTTGACGTAATGTTTAGTGGGAGAGGAATATTCAAGATGCCGGGTCGAGTATAAGATTTACATTGCTACTAGTGTTTAGACTATTTAACTTGAAGAATAACTTTGTAACCAGTTGGATGGTATCAGGTTGTTTATGTCTGCAGACAATAGGATTAGCGTTGTTCTATGCTCTAATTAATGTTTATTTTGTGGCCATCTTCATTTATTGAAAAAAATAACCTATCACTGTCAGAGAATAATAGATGTTGAAATCAGATTAAATTCAAGTTAGTGATGAAAATTTTACCTCATGATAATGTATATCCATCCAGAAAACATTTCATCATTGTTGTCACAGTACTTATGTTTACACCATAATGACTTTCTTTTTGTGATATGAGCGCCCGGTCCATAGATCATAGATGTATCTTCACAAGGCTTAGGTGGTGCTTATATGCCTGTCTGCAGTGCTTAATTTGCATTACAAATACAATAATGTAAATAATTGATCGAGTTTGATACGAGACGTGGATAGACATTTGAATTGCGAAGGCCCACTTGTCTTTTTAATGTATTCTACACTAAATACCTTGTTCACCACTACCTTATTCACACAGAGAAATGTGACAAATTCACGTCCATGAGAAATTGCCTCACAGTACAGATGTTGAAGCTCACGCTTGCGAATGGTGTGATATGGTCTGATCACACAAGTATGGTGATGTGATATTGTCTGATTGCACAAGAACAATGGTGATATTGTCTGATCACATAAGTACAGTGGTGTGATCTTGTCAGTTCACTAAGTACAGTGATCTTGTCTGATCACAAATAGTGGTGTGATATATGTATGATCACAAGACTAGTGTGTGATATTGTCTGAAGACAGAAATCTTCATGACCTAGTTTTATGACATATTTGTCTTACTAACCAAGTTTGAGGCATCTTCAATTGCTAAATCATAAACTAATAATGATGAATTTTTACCATTTTTATCCTGTACCTATGTATGGTAAATTCTAAGCCTAGATGTTTAAAATATACTCAACAAAATTAATTAATGACCAGCCTGTTTGGACATGTTAATTTAGCTTATACTATTTTAACAATGAATACTTTCTAAACGTATATATATATAATGCGCCATGAAGCATTTGCAGATGCGTTGGAAGAAGAACGGCACCAGATTCCTCAAGCCAAGTTCCGAAATTTGGTAGAGCTTCTCCACCAAATATCTGATGGCCCTAAATTTATTTTGTTGAGTATAGATGGCAGCCCTGTCGGTGTTATGATTTCAATGCCTTGAGCACATTTCGAGTACAATCGTACCCAGAATAACGGGAGCTGAGAGTTACCAGGAGAGACGGTCTAGAGACAGACTATGCAGACGATTGGCCCATTCAGTGCAGCCAGCTGAATATTCTTACGATAATTTACGGAGTTGGGAGTGAGACTGTGAAGCGAGAGGAGGGAGTTCACACATAGAATGTTTCTCCACCTTTGTGAATAGTTGATATGGTACTTGTGTATTACAGTTGTATAGCTATTGTCTACTTGACCCCAGACTAACAATGACAAAATGTGCATTTATTTTAATTGATGTCATCATCATCACCACCACCACCACCATTACCACTACCCCCTTCATCATCATCATCATCATCATCATCATCATAGTTTGTCAGTCCCTCAGAAATATATTTTGTATTTAACAATATCTGTCCAATTATGCTTACACCGGTATATAATAGGAGACTCACTGGTGGTATGTGGGTTTCCTAAACCTGTGTTAATTTTATTACAGATTAAATCAAGAGGATGACAAAAACCATTACCGGTATTCATCAAACTCAGTTATCCTCAGTGTATAATATATTGTCAATTTTGTATGCTTTGTGTGGCTATTTGTACAAGACATAAGAAAAAGCGAGGACATGTGTGATGTCAACCATTGTCCTCTAGACATAACAGGCATTTTTTTCTGTTAGATTTCTGAAGAATCATGATTTTGAGATTGGCAACCATAAATTATTAAACTAACACTTAGAGTGAAATACAATAGTTGCCCTCGGTGCCATTTAACTTACACCTGTATGTCGGGCATATGATATCCCAGAGCCCTGTATGTCGGGCATATGATAGCCCAGAGCCCTGTATGTCGGGCATATGATAGCCCAGAGCCCTGTATGTGCAACATATTTGGGGTGAGGAGGGGTGTTCTATCTGTTTATGCCCAGCTGAAGAAAACTTCTAGTTTAGCCGTTCTTGAATGTGAGGTTAATTGGCTTTCTTTGCAGTGGTATTCCTTCCTACCAGTGGTGCAATGTCTCACTAACATCCATTAAGCTTCCTCATCAGAAATATCCAGAACATAGAAAACATATATTGGTATATTAGTACCATAGTAATCGTAGTTCATCCATGAATAACTGGCCGTGTCATAGTAGAATATCATGTGTAAAGGAATTATCATTCTGCATTGTATGTTGAGATGGTAGTTTTAACATTATTGACATTAATCTGGCTCCGAGATTATGAAATGTTTTGTGTACAATTTCATGTTCAAGCTAAAATATTATATGGAGATTTCTGAACAAATCTTTTATATCTAACTTTACAAAAGGTTTCGTAAACTCAGAGCCACTAGGTGTTGTTAATAATACTATGATCAGAAACAAGAATGGTGAGATTGCTACATTAGTAATTGAAATTGTCAGAATAAATTGATTTGCTAGGATAACAATATGCAATTATCTTTGCCTGTTTTATTTCTTTCAATATATTGTCCATTTCAGCTCATTAAAATTCATGTTAAGATTATTTGCCACATAAAATATCGAGTTGCATGAAGACTGATTTACAATACTATTACGAATATTGATAACATTTATGATCTTGGTGTAAATAATTCGAGAAGAGTTGTGTAAAAAGTTATTCTTACGGTATTGAGTGTTTGTACAAAGTGTCTTCTGTACGTAGTTCAGTGGTGTGTACAGATTGCCGTACAGGTCACACGTCTATTTATTTATAGGAATTAACAGGTCTGTATAATATTAGAAGCCTAACAACTGTTTGACATTTTCTGTTATGGGCCTCTTGGACTAAGTGCATTTGTATATTTTGTAATATATATATAACTGTATTGTAAATATGGAGGTTGGCCAGAAAATAAATCGATTTGCTATACAGTGATAACCATTTTTATAGTTTATTTTTTTCGTAGATGATGGATTAATTGATGTTGTCATTGTCTGTATTCTGGGAATGCAATGCCAGCGTTGAAGTTGTCCTCGACCTGGGAATCTACACCTGTTCATTTCCGTCTCATTTGTAATATTACCGGCTTGAGTGCAACTTTAGTAATGACCATTGCTGAGGAATATACCAATTTTGATAGGGATTTGGAATGATGGTATCTATACTCATATGATACCCTGGTACCTTCCATGACCTGCTGAGGCATTTCACAAGACCACAAAGAATTAAACCCCAGTCAGGAGTGAATGAACATGTTGCTTCGGAATGTCACATATTAATGAAGGCAACAGTGACAGAGTGTGTATAGTCGTCCTCCATTATCACACTATGGCATGCCCCATGTCTCTCAATGTACATTGTGTTGATCATTTACATAAAACACGATCTTTTACGACAGGAATTACGTAATACGTTTCCCACTGTCAAGGTGGCTTGAGAAATAATGTACTAGTAAATTGACAAAGATACTTTGCAAGCTTTATATTTTTCTCTTTTTCATATCAAAATACAAGAATACCGGTATATAGATTCAATCCATGAGGAATGTTAAGTGACACAAATGTAGCTTTCAATGTTCATAGATGTACATGTATCATAGATTCATGTGCAATATAATAACACATTCAAGAACAACCTTTCAAAATCATGATGTAACCAAGTATATTCTAACGGACCATCATTACAAGATATATCATTATCAATGTCAATATGCTAATTTACCATGGTTATCAAGTTTGAATCCTAGATGAGAACCTGAAGACTAGTTGACTAACATAAATGATGTTTGGGGTGTTTGCACATCAACATCTTCGTCTGTTGTACACAATACAGCTTATGGGTCCCGTCTTGTCTTGTCCGGCTATAAGCAGGCCAGTGCTGTTGCACCCCACACAAAACTACCGCCAAACAATTAAATATTAAAAATATTATCAAACACATTCACACATGTTCTGGCATTGCCAGCCAAAGACACAATTAAGGCACATGTAAAAATACTTGATACAGAATACAGTAGTTATGACACTAGAATCTGCATACAGCATGTGGCAAGGTTGGTAAAATGGTAAACTAGACAATTTGGAAAAAAAATAAACGTATAAAAAATATATAGATTTTAAGGAAGACTGGTATCAAAGGGCATCTTTAATCATTTGTTTTAAGTCTGATAAATATAAACCCGCTTCTAAAGTCATAGCTTTGGTATAAATTCGTAGAATGTAAAATAGCGTCATAAAATCGGTGGTACTGAAGAGCGTGTCTGCTAAGGCAAAAGTGAGCGTGGATGGGATGAATCCGCGTCCGTATTCCACCATCCACGTCCCAGCTTCCCAGGATACGGCGGTCACCTCACCAACAGGATGGTTCACAGTGTCGCCTGAAGACATCAAATCAGTACTCAGGAAACCAAGATCATATTCGAAGCATTCACCATACAATAATTATTTCATAAATCATTAATAAATGTATAACTTTTACATTTCATTGGAATTTGAAAATTTTAATTTATTTTTCCAAGGTAACATTATATTAAAATTAAAATATCTCGTAATCTTGGGGCCTGAAATAGAATTTACAAAGATTTAACAAGAACATATACAGTATTAGTAGCCATCCCACTTCTATGACACAACCTTAAAAGTTTAGTTTTTTTCTTGAATAAACATATAATCTTTCATTAGCTGGATTCATTTCATGTTGGTGATACATTTGCCATGATGGCTCGATAAGTCTCGCCTTAATTTTTTTTAATTTGTGTGGGGAAAAATATAACAAACCTGGTTTAAATACTGTACTCTTACTCTCTCCTTCTTTCCACTGGTGGAATTTTCCAGTAAGAATTGTGTCAGATATATTGGCCCAATATCGACCTGAAATGAAATTACAAAGAATTGACGAGCATACTTTCAGGGTACAAACTGCAGAGGTAGGAACTTTCCAGATGAAATGAATGGTAATTTTTTCTTTATGTACAGTGTCCCCTTGATATAACGAAGTGTCCCCTCGATATAACGAAGTTGGGGTCCATGATATACCCCCCGCATTATTACTTTACGTCGCAGTGGGAATATCTCACCCACAAGCGACCCGCATTATAGTACCGTACCTGCCTTGTACGATATTACAGGGAAATAACGAAAATAACAATGGGATCCACATCTGACCCTGTGTAATATCAGAATCCGCATCGGACCGTGTTATATCGAGGGAGCACAGTAAATATTAAACACCGTAATATCAGAGCTCAACAGTAAGGGTTGTCCGCCTGTCCAGGACAGGTATGATCCACAGGCAGACATGTAAATTAACCCAGATTAACAAGCCCTTTACTTATAGTTACAAATCCGATAGGGCACAGGTGCTTCAAAATTCAAAAAGTTCATGTAGAGTCCTGAATATTGCTTAAAATAAAGTCCTAAAGGAACTCGATTATCTAACTTTGGTACCTGAATGTCCCGCTGTGTTCAATGCCGTCCCGAACAGCAGGACGTACTCTGTCAGGGAGGCGTGGAGGAGGTACATCGCCCCCATCCAGCCGCCGGCGTTGATGAATATCCACTGGCGGTCTCTCTCTGGCAGGATGTGACCAGGATACTTCCGCTGAAGATCTCGAATAATTCGGGGAAAGCTGTCTTCTGGGTCCTCTCCTGTGAAAACAACTGGCTGTATGATCACTGGACAGATTAAGTATAATAAATGTCTTATCATGTGACAGTAAATAGATCTCTTTGCTATAGTATAAAATGATATCAAGTGAGTGGATCTTGGTCCTGTTTATGGCCAGGTATATTGATAATGCTGTGCTATACACATTTCACATGGTAAACATGTTAAAAGAAGCATTGTCACTACCCGCCTAAAAACAGGACCAATCATCAGTAGATCCAGAATGTAACCTTTTCTATGATGATTTATACATGCATATGAACTGTGCCAATTTCCTTTTACAGGTTCCTGGTGCTAAAAAACCCACAATATTTTGATAATTATCAGTAAACCAAATTAGCTATTACTGTAAATGGAATGAATGAATGAATGAATATAGAATTAACGTCGCTGCGGGAATCTTTCACCAGACAATGCTTCTTTAAATGTAATATAAATTGTGACTGAAGCCACAGTAAAATATTGGGTAAACCTAACCAGTAAAATCTGTTGTCTAATGTTTTACTACATAATTATGTACTATAACGTAGATCTGTTTGCTGGTAAATGATGCCAGGTTTAGTTTATACAAATGTAAAAGGTAGCACAAACTGAGAAGCCCAGACTGACACGGGGTAATCCAACTTTAAACAGGCATCACTTTTGTTTTTGTCAGCTGACCAGTACAAACAGCTCAGGTTTTATTGACAAAAGTTCAAAATCGCTTCTGTCTAATCCTTTTGAACTTTTGTCAATAAAATATGTTGAAATCAAACAGCTCAGGTAAACATGTACAAAGCAAAGCCAAAGGTGAAGCCGATCTGCCTTTGCCCACTACACTGCTGTTTTATTGTCTACTGCCATGAACTTACCCACATATTTCCTTGCTATTTTGGCAACAGTTTCATCTGAAAATACATATGACTTTTGCTCTAACCAATACTGTATGCAAAATATAATAAATATCGTAATAAATGTCCACTTTGCACATCTGCGAAAGATCCCCATGTCAAGCAAAGGGAAGTAACTGTACTGATAACATACATTTTCCAAGGTAACTAGTCTAGTGGTTCGATCCTTTAACTCGGAGGTTATTAAAAACCGTTAATAATTATTACTAAGGAAAAATATGAAGAAGCAATATTCTACCACCATAATATCAATCTGTTCAACTGCCACAGAAAATGGCATTTTGTAAACTTGAGAATGATGGAACTATGACGTTTTCATATTAAAAAAATAAATAAAATAATTAAAGGGGCAAGATCATACTTGCATAGGGAAAAATGGTCACTATCGGGGTTATTACATATTCTGAAAGAACAA
>JAUTBQ010042333.1:0-17894 GCA_032361185.1 Lepetodrilus ovalis
TTCATATTCGGGACGCAAAAAGTATATCACCTAGCGTCCCCGGGACTCCCAAAAATTTAAACCTAAGTTAAACCCTGGATCCACGTCTGACCCCGCATTATATCTGAATCCGCGGTGCATCAGACCAAGGGGGTACCACATTTTCTTCTTTCTTATTTCTTACAAATATGGAGAAACAAAACCCATAAATATGCTGTACTGCAGAATTGAGAAGAAAGCAGTGCACTCATTTTTGCCCGAAAATTTATTTATATTTTTTTAAAGAGTTAGTTAAAGGTGGCAAGTATCAGCGCAGGGCATATAGTACGTTGAATACAGTATAACACGGTAGATGCCTTAATTGGTGCCTTAGCAACATGCTTGTCCTACAGGCATGTAACTCAAAATGTTAGTCTGGAGCCCTGTAATCTACTGAGAAGCAGTACTTTGAATAAAGATCTGAACAATTGGTCCTTGGCTCCATGACTATAATACTTAGTAGTGTTCGACTATTTTTATTTTCTGTGATGTAAACATAATAACCCACTCACTTAATCATTGGTTTCTCCCCGACCAGTGTTTGAAATTACCGCTGGCCCACCATGCCCACTGGCCCGGTCATTTCTCCCAATGCTAAAGGTATACTAAGGGTGAGGGCCAGTAGAAATTCATGTTTTTTTTGTAAACATTTGTTATTTATATCATTATTTGGCCCAGTAAGTTTCCAGCAGTATTTTTTTTGGTATGATACTATAGTCAATGAAAACTGGCAGCTGGTAGCCCAGTGCTAGAACGTTTGCACTTTGGAGTCAAAGGTCCCGAGTTCGTGAAAGTTACGTTCCTGATACAATATTGATATAATGCACTGTCTGTAGAGTGGCATACAGCTATCAGTCAGTGCTCACAGGTTTACTCAGTGTTCGAAATTAACGGTACTGCTAAAGGTATACCAAGGGCCAGTAGAAATTCACGTATGTTTGTAAACATTGGTTTTCAGCGGTAATTTTGAACACTCCAGGTTTACTGCAACATACAGCGCAACAGATGTTGCAGGTTTCCTCCTGCCCTAAACCTGACAATTCGTGATATTAGTCTTTGCAAATGGGTGAAAGATTCCCGCAGTGGCATTAAACTCCACTCACTCAGTCGTGATATTAGTGAAAGATTCTAGAAAGCGACTCTAAACCCTAATAAAATGAAATAAATAAATAAAATATTGGTGGTAACTTTTCACGACTTTCAGAATGCCGTTCCTACTGGAGTTGCTGGCGGCCGTCACGGCAAGTAAACTCCATGCGGAGAAAGTGGACCATGTGGGCCCGATAACTTCAGCCTGTGCCATTCTCATCCGAGCCCGTTTCCACCAGATGGGAGCCTGGCACAAGATGGTCAACTGTATCCTTCAGCACTGCCGCATGGATCGCGATGTAAGCCTTTAATTTTTAAAGGCATATCAGGTCTCCAGATTAACATATGCTCGATGTACACGGGCAAGTTAAATTGCACTGCGGGCAACCTATTTTTTTTTACATATTGCACCTTTAGTGCCTTTTCAACTTGCTCATGACTAGCCCTGTGGGCAAGTAACTCAAAATGTTAGTCTGGAGCCCTGCAATAATCATGGCTTCTTGACCACTGTTGACATTATTTATATAGTGTCCCCTCGATATAACGCTGAAGTTGGGGACCATGACATTCCCCCCCCGTGTTATAGTACCCGCCTTATACGATAGTACAGGTAAATAAAAAAAATAAAAATGGGATACACGTTTGACCCCGCCTTGTATCCGAATCCGTGATATATCAAGGGGACACACTATTATAATTTATATATTTTACCTGAAATTGAATGGTATATCTGATTGGACAACGCTAGTATAATGAGCAGCAAGTTATTTTTCTGAATGTCCAAGATACGTTTTCTGCATATCATACTGGTTTACAATATTTTCATGCTATATTTTATTTTATATACAGTGCACCTTCGATATAACACTGTCTGATGCACCGTGGATTCGGATATAACGCAGGGTCAGATGTGGATCCCATTTTCAAATTTTTGTTTTCTTTATTTCCCTGTATCGTAATATAACGTGGGGGGACACTGTAATACATTAAAGATCATGAGACAAAAAAACTAATAAAAAATGAAAATATTAACAACCATTTGGACTTGCAGAAAATGTAGCTTGTTGCCCAACATACTTACAAAAGTGTAGACAAATCAAATGTTCATTCTTTCAAATAAATGTTCAAATGATGTACATGTGTATGATTCGTTGTCTATTAATATTTCAATCGCATATCGTCTTTTGATATAAAATTGCTTTTCAAATATGATATTGTGCAGCAGTGATTCTGACACAGTAATGTCAGCGAATCGGTTAGTACATGTACTATTGGGACAGTCAATATTTGTTCAAACATAGTTTAGGCGATAGCCATCATTGCATGTTTCTTTCCTTCAGACCACAACAGCACTGAATCATCTGGGTATTCTGGATGGCGCCAACACCATTATAAAGACAATGGAAAAGGCTGGAGAATGTGTCGAGTTAGAAGTTGTAAAAGAGATAGAGAAGCACAAATATGGGAAAGTAGGTCAACCAGATGACAGTTTGAGGATGTATGCATCATGTTTAATTTTTTACATTAACAGCATACAATCACAGATACATAATGTTTTTATTTAGTACCTATTCCCCAGCACTCGATAGTTATTAAAGATTTCATGTTTTAAATATATGAATAAAAGTAACGTAGCTCTTGCCTTTATAACATCTAACTGCTTGGTTGAATTCCCCCTAATGTAGATTGATGAAAGAGGTTGAAAAGTTTCCTTTCTTAAGCGATCATGACAGGATGCACTGTCTGTACCATGACAATACAATTTTCATCCTTCTGCCCTAAAACTGACATGATATGCGAAAGAATCTTGAAAGTGTCTCTTAGACCCCAATTCAACCCAACCTTGCAAACATTGCATTCGTGATTGTTTAATTGTAGTCCTACTAGAGCCAGTGTTTGATATTACCGCTGGCACAAACATTTCTCCTTATGCTAATGGTGTCCTAAGGGCCAGTAGAAATTCATCTTTCTTGTACACATTTGTTATTTGTGTCATTATTCGGGCCAGTAAGTTTCCAGTGGTAATTTTGAACACTGGGCGACTATCACAGTTAGTCCAGTCAAAATAGCATTTCACCCGGGACAAATTGCAACAGAATGATTTTAGCATTACCGTAGGATGGTTGGTATGTAGTTTCACTCAAAAAAAAGTAATTTTGAACACTGACCCGAGTCATCATTACGAAAATTGAAGAACTGTTCCAGTCCTCCTGAAAAGAAATCCTCTTCAACTTGTCAAGACAAGTCACTAAATCATGCCACAATGTTGCAGATCACTTGTAAGATTGACGTCAACACCGACGGCATGTCATCGGCAATCGGCGACGTTGACACTCTGACCGTGTCGTCATGCTTGATCCTGAAGAACATCGACGGCGACCTCGACAATGTGCCACGCCCGTTTCCAGCAATGGTACCCGTCTACAGCCTCCTGCCAGACAACACCTCCATGAACATGCTGAAGTCAGCTTACGCAGTCATCATCGGCAGGATTATCAAGGTGAGCCAGTTGTGTTGTACCTTCTTAAGACATGCTCAAAGTGATGCATTATTACCCTGGTTAGAATGGAGCCCATGCTCCCCTGACAGTGATAACACAACAGTCTGCGTTACACGCTGTGTTCAGCATTATACAGAATTTGATTGTTTCAATGGGTGCAGGTGCAAAACGGCAACATCCAAAATGGTGCACAATATTCAATTTAGAAGCTATCAATTAACGATTGATATCATCTAAATTCCAAACAGTAGACCTTTATCTCCTTAAAATACAAGCCAAGGTATCATTTCCTACCAATCGATTTGGTACTGTTTTCGTCAATATCGTGAGCCGTTTTGCGCCTGCACCCATCAGCTAATAATAAAATGAACCAATCAAATTCCTTATAATGTTGAACATGCACAACCCCTCGTAGTGTGACAGCGTATAGCACAGACTGATGTGTTATCACTGTCAAGAGAGCATAAAATTACATTAGAAAAATGTGTTTGTTAACTTTTACTCATGAAACATGGTATTTCTATTGTTTTACTGGTCATTTTGTTAAAAAAATATACTTTCATGGTTTAATACAGGTAACATGAATTTCAGCTTGCCAAATGCCAGAAATGCAGTTTTGCATGAAATTACAAATTAGAAAATTTTTCTTTCCAAGTCTTATTTATGTCTTAAAAACTAATAATTCAGCTTGGCAAACAGCAGAAATGGATTCAGTGTATCAAATTACATTAGAAAAGGTGTGTTTGCCAACTCTTATTTGAATTTGCCAGCATTTCCTTATAGAGCAACATCTTCTGAAAATCCAACCAGTCTAATAGCATTCCAAAGAAACACATTCCTGGAAAGCCTAAACTTTATTGAAAAGCTCTTAGAGCTGAAAATTAATCTCCAAATATAAATAGTGATCAACTAATTAACTTAATTTTCAGGGTGGATATATTTTGTGCTAAGTTTCACACTCTGGTACAATAAGTCCAAGGTTATGTAGAGGTCCTTACTGCAAGCTACCTATGATTGTTTTTAGCTTAGGTTTTATTTTGGTAGTGGAGCCAAAATATCAGTTATACCTTATTGATGTGAAGTGAGTTTTTATTTTAGAGATTAATAATAATACTTTTTTTTTCATGTTATTGCATATATACATGATATCATTTATGACAATTGGAAGATGAGAAACAAAAGTAAAAATATAATTGGCCTAACAGTAACATTTCACAATAACTTGACCCCAGGGCATCACAAGAATGATAGAGTGTAATCTATTGCATTCTACTCTCAGTCTCAGCTAGAAGTAATTAAAGGCACGGTTACAATGTGTCCTTTACTTCCTACAGCAGCCATACTTTCTTCATAGTATCAAATTTCATGTTGTATAAAACCTCACATTGATCACATATCTATTTCTTTCTTTGCTAATATTGTCATCATTTATGTATTTATTTGCCGATATTGACATTATTTCTTTTAAAATATTGTCATTATTTATTTATTTATTTGCCGATATTGCCATTAACATTTCTTTGCCCATATTGGCATTTATTATATCTAGTTTTTTTTTGCTTTTAAAAAGCTATTTTGACATTACTTACTTGTCTCTTTCCTGGCTGATATTGCTAATTTCAGCCTCACACTCGTGATCAATTTCGGCCATCTTGGATTCCAGTTCCTGAATGTTTTTATCAGCTTGTCGCACCAGCTCGGTACTCTCAGTGTACTTGGCTTTCCTCTCTCCGTCAATCACATTCTGCTGCTTCCGAACTTCGGCCATCTTGGAATTCAATTGCTTTTCGAGTCTCAGCACAATTTCCTCTTCGTCAATAATCCGTGAAGCGTAAATGTCAATATTTCCCATACTTTCTTCAATCTCCTTCTCTAAATCACCCATTATTTCAGTCTTGGCCGATAATAAAAGTTTTTCCTTATCTTCTTTAATATCACCATTTTCTTCTTCTTTCTCTCTCTCCCATTTATCCATCTCTCGCTCCACCTGCAATAAAACAAAATGTTTCTTTTAGAAAATTAAGAAAGTCATCATAGACATTATCTGTGAAGCTATCTATGTCTGTGTATCACAGATGTCAAATATTAATACAGGCCCGTGCTAACTGGGAACCTCCTGTACCCTTACATCCAACTTTAGCCATGGTGTTGTTTATGGCTAAGTTTGGAGTTACGACTGCCTTAGAGTTATGCCATGTCTTACAGGAGAGTACTGGCTTTAAGCTTTAAGCTCACCAATCATTATTAAGTACTATTTCATGCTCTGATAATGCTAACATGAAATCTTATTAAGAAAATGTTTCGTAACCTCGGGGCCAGAACCGATAATTCTACCTGTTCAATCAGCTCTTGTTCCCGAGCCGCCACTCTATCCTCCTCCTCCTGCAAGAGTTCCCGAGCCGAGTCCAGGTGGTGCTGCTCACATTCCACGCGATGGCGCTCATCGGAGTCGTCGTCATGGATGGCCCTGTCTAGCGCTGATCTCAACTGTACCTCGTGGTCCCGGAGGTCTGACCACGCCTCCTCCACCTTCTTGTTGTCGTCCCCGTTCTCGTCCAACAGAGACTTCCATCGCTCCTTCTTCTCCGTGTCCAGCTTCTTCAGCCGCACGCACAAGCTCTTCTCTTTCTCGTCCAGCTCGTCGAATCTCAGTCGCAAACTTTCGTCCTTCGACAGCACCTTCTGCCGTTCATTTTCGAAGGCCTTCTGAGCCTTTTGAACTTTCACCTTTTCTTCCTCTATCAATTTGAGACCCTGAAATGCAAAGACTAAATGTTGAACATTGATAGCAGCTAGGAAGAACAAAAGATTGACTGGCTGATTAAATAGACCTCTGAGAGATGGTATTTACAGACACGACAGACATTATGTATAAATAAAGTGGGTAACACAAATTACATTATTAAGATATGACCAAATCCATGAAGTTTTCATCCCTAGGACATACTTTTCAGTTTCATCAAAATAAAATACTTCTTGCTTATTATACATACACCATTCAAATAATGTAGTATAGTAATAAATCCTACAAAATAATTTCTGCAAACCTATATTATAATATTAAATATAATAATTAAATACCATATTTATATAGCACTCTTTTCATGCTTATAGACTGTTCAAAAGCACTTTACAACATAAGATAAAAAATAAATAATAATAATAATATATGCATTTATATAGATCACCATACACCATCTTTGGACCTCGGTATGCATATGGCAGTGGGAGAAAAGATGAGATGTGCAATACATAAATATTATGAAAGTTAATGCCTGACTAGACCTCCCTCCAAAAGAAAAGAACACCCAATTACAATTTGGCTTCCCAATGACAAGGTTTCTAATTGACATAGAGGTCACCATGAGGACGACCACAACACTGACAATATTTGGCACAGAGGTCACCGCTCCACCCACTTTCAGTGTCTATCAGACGTAGTTGCCATGACACTCACAACATGACATATGACCTTGATACTGACTAGGACCATGACACTGATGACAATGAAATATACACTGACCATGATACTGACCTTGACCATGACATTGACCCAGACCTATGGTATTTCCTTTGACAATACCACTGACACTGAGACTGATCATGACTAAGACCATGACCATGACCTTGACCTTGACACTGACCTGAGCCTTCTCCTGGTCTACTGCGTGCTTCCTCTGCTGAATCTCTTCCTCCAGCTCAGTGATGATGCTTGTCTTCTCCCTCTCAACTTCCTCCAGTCGGTCGATCATTGCGTCGCACTCTGACTTTATTTGCCCCTGGTGGCGCCGCAGCTCCAGCACTTCCTGTTAACAGAGGGCACCACATGTAGGCTGGAATTATCTCCCTTTGTGGTAATGTTGCTATATGATAAGAGCTTAGTCACAATGTTTGCCTGACATCACCATTAACTGATGGATGCAACTGTAGTTAGCATACTGAGATGTGAATGGGATTCATCCAGCAGGAAGATGGTTAGTAAACTTGTAGATTGTAAAATGTGTATATTCTACATATACAGTCAGGGTAAAGGGAAATTATTCTATAATGTCTATTGAATTTTGTTCTAATGTAACATGGGTCTGATCTGCATACAAATTTACAAGTTGTATATACTTGTCAAAATGAGAGTGGAATGTATTTGTGAAGGAATGCATAAAGCTCATTGCAGAAATTCTGTCTCAAAAGATGTCAGAATTCATCCAATCACAGTCACCCATTGCATTCACCTCTTCTAATTCGTCCTTCATTCTTTGGGCTGCTGCCAACTGCTGCTGTTCTCTCTCACCCAGCTGCTTCAACAAACTGTCATAGTCTGGCCGATCAGCTTCATCCTACAAGGTACACCATTTATTTAATATCAAATATCAATAATGTAGATGTTTTTCTTTACTTTTTTTTGTAATGGGGTTTATAGTCGCTTTCTAGAATCTTGACTAAAATCATGAATTGTCAGTTTAGGGCAGGAGGAAACCCGCAACATCCGTAGCGCTGAATGTTACAGTAAACCTGCGAGCAGAAATGCAAAACTGATGTCGGGCCCGTGGGGCGGGATTTGAACTCGGTACCATTTGCTCCGAAGTTCTACCACTGCACTACATCCAGCGCCTTTTCTTTACTACATTTAGTATAACATTAACTTGTTAAAATATGTATTCTGTATTTATAGCAATTTTATTATTATTATTTTTATATCAGTAATAATACATGCTTTGAGAACCAATACCTTTGTCTCTAAAAGTCTATACATATACAGAAGTTCAATGATATTCATACCGACCTCTGACATCTACTGACCTGACCTCTACTGACCTCTGACCCCAGCATGTGCTGCAGCTGGTGCAGACTGTCCCGCATCTCCTCCAGACAGCGCTGTTTTTCCCCGAGCTGTCGCTCCAGCGCCCTCTGCCTCTCTGTCCTCTCGTCCTCCATGTTGCGGTACCGCTCCTCCAACTCCTCAACCTCCAGTCTGCAACAATGCCAACAACGTCAACATCACCACCAGTTTTCTACGAGACAATCACAGGCATGGCAACAGACAAATGTGATTTCAGTAGAAAACAAGCCCGTCAGGGTCTAGAGGCTCTACTATGACCTCCTGTAGCACTGTCACTCTCTACTATGACCTCCTGTAGCACTGTCACCTCTACTATGACCTCCTGTAGCACTGTCACCTGTACTCTACTATGACCTCATGTAGCAATTCACACATCCACATCAACTCTATGTTGAAATCTTGTAATAGCTGCCATCTCCTGTAGCACTGCCACCTCTATAGCTACCATCTCTACCAACATCCCTTGTGGCATTGTCTACAATGA
This sequence comes from Lepetodrilus ovalis, assembly GCA_032361185.1. Lineage (NCBI taxonomy): Eukaryota > Metazoa > Mollusca > Gastropoda > Lepetellida > Lepetodrilidae > Lepetodrilus > Lepetodrilus ovalis. Next base: position 8,929 of record JAUTBQ010042333.1, read on the forward strand.
CGTCATATAGGATCTAGCTCACACCTCTACTCCATCCAGTAGCACCTCCATCACAACCTCTTGAATTACCTCCTAGACAAACCTCCCCCACACACCAATGTGTAGGACACCTCCGCTCCTAATCCTACTCTAGTCATCTGAAACACCTCCGCTCCTAATCCTACTCTAGTCATCTGAAACACCTCCACTCCTAATCCTACTCTAGTCATCTGAAACACCTCCACTCCTAATCCTACTCTAGTCATCTGAAACACCTCCCAAGATCCCTGCCATCTTGGTTAATCATTTATTGTCTTATGTCACAGCTGGAATCGTTCATCAATATGCAATGATGAATATTTAATTATTATACAGATAGGTAAAATGAAATCCAGATTGAAAAACATGCAAAAAGTTGTATTAAAATTTAAGTACACATCCCGATCACCTCATGTACTCAGAACACATTCAGTCCCAATATTCCGATCTCCTAATTCTATCACAACCTCCTGTAGTACATCACATCTCCAGTCCCCATACCTCCCACATCTACCACAACAACCTGCTGCACCTTCCATCACATCTCCTGTACTCAGGATATCTCTATCACTCTGTGCCCCTCCTCCAGCACCCCGTAACCTCCTCCTCTATCACCCTGTGCCCCTCCTCCAGCACCCCGTAACCTCCTCCTCTATCACCTTGTGCCCCTCCTCCTCCAGCACCCTGTGTCCCTCCTCCAGTTCCCAATAACCCTCTTCCTCTATCACACTGTGCCCCTCTTCCTCTATCACCCTGTGTCCCTCCTTCAGTTCCCCGTAACCCTCTTCCTCTCACCCTGTCCTCCTCTATCACCCTATGTCACCCCTCTAGCACACAGTGCCCTCTTCCTCCAGCACCCCGTACCCTCCTCCAACCCTCCAGTCCTCCTCACCTCTTCTGTGCCAGTTTTTCCAGTTCCTCCTTGTGTACATGCTCCGGTTCCCAACTGTAACACAACATGCAGACAACATGCGGTCAGCTCACGAACAAGGTGCAACAGTCACAGTGGTCAGGCCCCGGGATTATTACACATTTTTTAGTACAATTTCATGTTTAATTTTATGTGGGATTTGTGAGAAAAAAAACTGTTCACAAATCCCATAAAATCTTACCTTGATTTATATTTTTTTAATATTTTGTAGTGGGGTTTATAGTCGCTTTCTAGAATCTTTCACTAACATCACGACTTGTCAGTTTAGGGCAGGAGGAAAGCCGCAATATCCGTAGCGCTGAATGCTGCAGTAAACCTGTGAGCATCGGCTGGTACTGACAGACCAAGGATGATAACTGTAGTGCCATTCTACAGACAGTGCATCCTATCAAAATCGCGTCGGAAATGTAACTTCTGCGAACAATGACGCCGGGCCCCCGGGGACGGGATTTGAACTCAGTACCTTTCGCTCCGAAGTCCAGTCTTACCTTGAGCATTGTACTAAATTGTACTAAAAATGTTTCGTAATCTTGAGGCCTACCAAAGAAAACAGTGTTCCTGTTACGTAAAACAGCCCTATAGCTACGCAATGCCAAGAACCTGTAACAATCTACATTCACTTAGCTTCATAAAACCTAGAACATGCAAAATCATGCACATCTCAATTATCTTTCATGATATTGCATGATCTATTACATGTTCTTTAATACCTTTAATGTAAACTTGGATATGACTGATTTACATGAGAAAATCTCAGTTTCCTTTGGTTGGCCTGGTGATGCTAGTTAAACAAGTTAAATTATTGAAACATGCTAATTTTCTAACGTTGTTAAAGTATAAGAAAATAATTTCTAAAATAACATAAACATACCCAACAATTTTCATTATTTGCAATTGTTTTTTTTTTATAATTAAAACAACAAACACATTATTAGTAGAAACATGCATGCTCAAAGTATTTGAGTAAATCAAACAAAATTACGAAAGTGTATTTTCTCTAACAAAACATAAAAAACATATCTTCAGAAAAACTATATTTCAGGTCATTCTTGAATGAAACATACACAGCACTGATAAGTCAGTGTATACAGACTGATGACAGACATCAACAAGGGAAGAACAAGATCACTATGGTTACTATCAGTACCGATATCCACCATCCCTCTACGTGAGAGAGGGGCACACTATATAATATGAGAAATGACAGGACTATAATCTGTACTGATAAGGAAGATGTCGTAACTCAATACCTAGCACTCCATCTCTCCTTACACTTCATGGACAATGTGTTACACATACCACGTACACACAACACATGTACAGAGCTCGGGTCCAGAGATATGCTAAACTAACTAGAGTTCATATGTCAAACTCCAAACTTAACTTCATCATGCATAGCTTACATGTAGGATTAACCATCTCCATGCACAGCAGTGAGTCCCCAATACCTCCCACAACACGCACGCATGCACGCACGCACGCACACACGCACGCATGCACGCACGCACGCACGCACGCACACACGCACACATACACACACACACACACACACAGAGAGGCTATGTCGATTAATGTATTAAAATATTTGGAGTTAAAAACTCGTACCTTCTGTGTTTATTATCACAACCCTCAATACACACCCTGTACCATGTCCTTTATTCATCATGAACACAAACCAAGCACACCCTGTGCTCATCCTCAAGCACAATCTCTAATAGCAGTGGCAGTGAACCTATTACATATCTCCAACACACCCTGTAATCCCCATAATGTACAACACCCCTGTACATACACCAATGTACCGTGTACCATTCTAAAACACATTAAAATACACATCCCAAGCTATGTGAAGAAAAGTTGGGCATGGATAAATATAGATCCATTATATGAATGGATGTGCTACCTCCAACACACCCTGCAAACACTTCCAGCACACCCTGTATTTACTCAAGCTTTGTGAAGAGAATTATTCCAAATACAGCTGTTTCACACAACACTATGTACACACCCAACACGCCCTGTGCCACACACAACACATCTTGTACTTGCACTGAGCTATGCGAAGAGAGGTTGCCCATAGGCCAATACATAATGCTTTACACTCAACACACCCTGTATACACCAATAAAACAAATTAGATACTCTACACCATCCATGACACACTGTACACATCCTGTACCACCCTTGACACACTGTACACACCCTGTACCACCCTTGACACACTATACACATCCTGTACCACCCTCAACACATGTACACATCCTGTACCACCCTTGACAAACTATATACATCCTGTACCACCGTTGACACACTGTACACATCTTGTACCACCCTTGACACACTAAATACATCCTGTACCACCCTTGACACACTGTACACATCCTGTACCACCCTCGACACATGTACACATCCTGTACCACCCTTGACACACTGTACACATCTTGTACCACCCTTGACACACTAAACACATCCTGTACCACCCTTGACACACTGTACACATACTGTATCACCCTCGACACACTGTACACATCCTGTGGCACCAGCACCCTGCCCTGTACTCACTCTAAGCTAAGTGAAGACATATGTGAGCCTGTACAGATTTGTCATGAAGTGGCTCAGAAAAGATATGCTACCACAAGTACACCCTGTACACATCCTGTACAAACAACACACCCTCATCTCTAACACACCATGTACTACCATCACCACCACCACCAGCAGTCGGAATGTGCTCATAGCAGACAACTCTGCATACACCTCCAGCACACCCTGTACACACTCTATACACACCCTGTACTCACCCCGAGCTATGGGAAGAGAGGTTGTCGGTGGACCTGTACAGGTCAGTCATGGAGTGGCTCAGAAGAGACGTGCGAGACTGACTCAGGAGGGACGTACACGAAATGTTCAGGTTGGACGTAGACTGGAAGGAAAGGCCAACACAGGTAAATATTGTGTTTACCTTGTTTACCAGAGAATGTCAACAAGTTATATGAAGTGCTATAACAAACAGCTGGAGGACTTTTAAAACCGTATATGTATTAAGGTACAAACAGACATTTCTTCACAAAGTATTTCAAGTATTTTGCAAATGCAAAATAATCCCATTTTAATCCATACAGTTTGAATTTTTTTTTATTCTCTGAAACTTTGAATTTAAATCATGCTACAAAATACATGCATATGATTAAAAGTTAGGCCAGAGGAAATTAAATACAGATTTTGATTTTAAGAAATATTCTAAGTCAGAAAATTACAGATTCTTGTTGTATTTCATAGGCTGTTAAATATGTGTAATATTGTTCAATCTAATATTGAAATTACAATTCTTATTCTAGCTGATATTTGCAAGTATAGAACTTAAAATTAGATGCACTTAAGAAGACTGACTCAATACACATACAGTACTTAGTGTCTGCATATTATTCAAATCAAACTTTCCATCAAACAAATAATTGAATAAATTTGGCCTAACACAACAAAACATGAATTGTCTGTTAACAAAATGAGGTAACACTGACATAGTTAGCAGTAACTCTAACAAGACTAGTTACAAGTGCTAATACTTGTAGGATGAGGAGAAAAACACTAAGAAAACAGGCCGAGCGTGTTAATCTGTTTGCTGTTTGCCGCTCTCATCAGTGCAAAAGGATTTAAATTCCGTACATTTTTATTAACACCTCTAAAGAACCTAGATTCAATATTTGTTTAAACTGCAGCTCATCCACTGGTGAAGTGTGTATGTATTCTAGCTACATTCTCCTCCAAGATGACATTCCGTGAAACATTTAGCCAACATCTTGTGTCCTAACACACTCAACAGTATCTATCATTTTGTATCTCAAAATTCTCTCCATTAATGAACCATTTCACTTCTTTTTTTCACAGACTTTAAATATTAATTTAAATGAAATCTTTACAAATGATTATAAAAGAGATGGAAAGACTGGAAGTAATTAGCTGTGTGTAGAACAGAAGTGGAAGAGGATGGCGTAAATGTTCCAACTTTAACATGTAAACAATCCAGAGATGTACAAACATGGCCAGATCGGGAGTGACAATAGTACTGTTGTTTGGGGGACGGCAACAAAGTCACTGATACAATGATGAACAAAGTCACTGATACAATGATGAACAAAATACAGTGACCAAGTCAGTCATCGACTAACACGAACACTCGTTAAAATAGAACATATTCCTATTCTTAACTTTATTTCTTTCAATTGTTATTGTTGTAATGAATTAGACCTATATCCATAACACCGATTAATTTAGCTTTAAAGGTACATATTATTAATTAACCTGCTGGAGGCAACCGGAGATGCCCAATAGAGGTGTGGCAATGCCTAATCCAGCAGGGAGAAGGTTAAAGAAAATTCATTTCTTATTTCATTTGGTTAATATGCATGTTAAATATATAGACAGTATGAAGCATTAATACCACAGCTGTAAAAAACAAATGTAAACATAGACAACTCTCACTGTTGCCTTTGGAAACTTAACAATTACAACATCAATAAATGTAATGCAAAATTTTAAAAGTACAAACAATTGTTAATTTAGTGGGAGTTTAAAAATTATTATGTGTTTTATTTTTTTTGGAATTCAAGTAGGTGGTAGCTGCCTTGGTAGTAATATTAATTTCAGTAAAGTTTAATAGTGCAGAGGTTTTATTGTGTTATGCAATGTAATTAAGATTGCAGAGTTTTGGTGTGTTCGAATTATGGTATAGACAATAGCCTTGGTTTAATGCAGCAGAAAATGTAAAGCAGATGGTGGTTTTATCATGATGTGACCTTGAAGGTATTTCTGTGGATTTCAGAGTAACATTATTAAACAATCAATAAGCAAGACATGTTATTAAAGAATCAGATTCTACCTAGACATGCACATCAAATTTCAGAATATTTCAGAAATATCAATAACAATAATTTTCATTGAAATAATAATTATACTAGTGAGCCATTTAATAATTCTGTGCTATAGATGAGTAATAGTCATACTATTACCCAAGTCAAAGTATTAGTTTGTACACATCTAACCTTCTCAACTCCCTTGTGATTGTTCGACCCAAACTGCCATTCCAATTATTAGAAAGTTAACATTCACATCGTCCCCTACTGGGTACCTATTCCCCGTCAGGTAAACAAGAGGTTTTAAAGTTACACCAAGTCACTTGTCTATGGTAACCACTGGTAACCCATTCTTAAGAGTGAAGCATTAATAAATAATGTTTTTAAGTCCAGGTGAAATCTGGCATATCATCCAAGTACTAGTTGATCTCAATCATGTCTAACTTCAAACTTAGTGATCTTCAATGTCACGATAATACTTATGTCCATATATTAAATGCATATTGTACGTAGTGTATGATGGTCACATTTGAATTTGGAATTCAATGTACACTAAACAAACAAAAGTTCCTTAATAGTCATGTAATTGTAAACCAATTTTCAATCCAATCGTAAGAAATGTTCTTGATGAACAGGTGAACGTTTTCACCCCTACCATATAGCCATGTATGTATGTATAAGTCTATTTTTAATTTCATCCTAAAAAATTTTGGGATGAGTTTAAAGTTTCAGTACTTAACAATGACAGTAGTTGTGTTACATAAATCACAAAACAATTCAGAACCTATTAACAGCAAGCATTAGTCACACAGGAAGTATTAGTGACAGTGTGTTTACAGTTACTCACAAGTCAAGCACAGTTCCATACAAATGCACCGCAGTTCTCAGTTTGTTTTTTCTAAATACATCCATAAAAATGTTTTGGTTTGAACTGGAATATCGACCTGCTTTCAAGAGTATTTTACTTGTCAGCTTACAGTAGGATGAAACCTACACTACCTGTAGCGCTGATTGTTGTAGTAAACATGCAAGCACAGGTTGGTATTTATGAAATGCTAGGCAGACATTACATCTTATGATGATGATATCAGAAATTCGATGGACATTGATGATATAGGTCTCTGGAACTCGAGACCGTTAGCTCAGAAGTCAGATGCTGTACTAACCATGCCCACAAGATTATTCTAACTGACATATTGCTGTTAAAATAAATTACTATTCATACTGGTTATTAAACAGCAACATATTTGGTGAAAGTAGTATGCTTGTGTTTGGGTGCATGGTGGTGGGGATGTGATAGCTGGTGGTCGTGGGCTTGGTGAAGTTCTGGGGTGGTAGGGGGAGTGTGTGTGGGGAGTGTGTGTGGGGAGTGTGTGTGGGGAGTGGATTATGGTGCTTGTGGGCTGGGTAGGTACTGCATGCTAAACTGAAAAACTTAAGGCATAGATGCATTACACTTTACACAATCAGAAGGGAGATAACTCCAAAATAAATTTGAGTTTATATCCTGGTAGTGATCTCCCTTTGATAAGAATGCAAATACATGAAGGGTGACAAACCTTGCTGAGTTCTTGTTTCATCTTGGCTGCCTCTTCAGGATGGTTGAAGCGGAACATATTTGTTCTGCCCAGAACAATCAGGGCACCTGCAGCAAATATTTCTAAGCTTTATAATGGAAACATCATTTGTTCTATCATGGAACGTTTTTTAGGCATCCCATTTTACTTGCTTTCATTATCAATTCCATGGCCATTTTTTGATACAAAAACAGTGCTGTGAATATGATGAACAAATTGTTTTTTTTGTTATGAACTGAGAGAAAATAAGTTTTCAAATCACAATCAATATTTCAAAAGAACTGCATTTTTTATTTTATTTTCAAAGTTTTAATCAGATACATGTGATGTCACACATTTCCCAGTATACATGAACATATGTACATCATACAACAACAAAATATAAAAATAAACATTTTAGTAGTTTTTTGAAATATTGATTGTGATTTTAAAACTTATTTTCTTATTCAGTTTAGAACAAAAAAAACAACCAATGTGTTCATCATATAGAAAACATAATTGAAGAAGAACACAAAACTAGCCTAACACTGATACAGATGAGAATCCTATGTCCTACCTTGAGTAAGTTTGGTTGGCTCAGTGACGGGTATGCCGTTCACCATACAGAGAGCATCTTCCAAGGGGTGAAGGGTCACTCCGCTCTCGTCATACTGTATGAGACAGTGTTCACGTTCCACTTCCTGACCTGTGATAGCTGCAATCAAAAACATTCAGAAAAACATAACGCTTTCCTCTGCTGGTGTCCAGCATACATGTATTTTCGACCCTCAAGTGACGGGTATGTTTACTCCTCTCCCTTTCTACTGAGATTCTACTGGTTCTTGAGATGTGGTTTCTCATCTCCCACTCTAGGGAAGGATAGAACTCTGAGCTACGATTGACTCTGTTTCTACTCTTCCTCCGGGAATACCAAACATTTCTTCGGCTGGTACGAAATCCAGGCATTTGAAAGAAATAGGTGTAACGTAGTAGAGAGGAATTAGGCTTAGACAAGATGAAGATATGGGTACCTATATCTGGAGCGTCGTCATCATCCGATCCATAAGCAGATCCAATAATTGTGTTCCCTTCCTGGAAATACCAACACGTTATTGACATTAGTATTGTTATTATTGTAGAGAAGTAGCTGCTGGATGTAATATTCTGGTAACGACAGCCTGGATAGAAGAAATACCTCTGACACAGCAAGCAAATCAACAACAGAGTTGTACAACATGGGCACAGAATGAAATGACATCAATAGATGCCTATCCTGTAGACTGTACACATGCACTCGTAATAGAACAACATACATTGAATGGAAACAACACTTATAAGTACAAAAAGTCTTCCTAATATTTATTATGATATATCTATTATTGATTTAGAAACTGTATTTGTATATATGTCAAAACAACAATATTCACATGCAAGCATGCTATTTATAAAATAATTAACAATATTAAGTGCATACACTCCATAAATAATTATGTGTAACAACTGTAATCACAGGAAACTATCGTCATCCACCTGCATCCCTCCACACCCCTCCCAGCCTCACCTCCATCCCCCACCCCTCTAAGCCACAACCCTCCCCACTCTCCATCA
>JAUTBQ010042443.1:0-17893 GCA_032361185.1 Lepetodrilus ovalis
CTTTAAAAATCATAACTAGAATTTGCCACCTCAGATGGACCCGTTCCTGAAATTTGGGGTCGTGGCCCATGGACTATAAAGAACAAGGTACAATGCTTGAAAACTTACACCTGGACGCATTGCGCACAATTTGCGGGGCAACATGTGTTACAACTTACAAGTCATGGTCAATTATATACTGAAACGGCAAATAAATCTCTCCAGGAAAGAAGACACCGGCATAAATTATCCATAACCTTGCTCCCGACTATCTATGCCAACTACTTCCCCAACAAGTACAGGAACTAACCCACTGTAACCTTAGAAATGCATCAGACATTCGTGGAATTCACTGTAGTACTGTATTATACAATATATCGTTTTTACCGCATACATCGACTTGTGGAAGGCATTACCTGAAAATATAAAAATGGCAGATACATATGGCACCTCCTAAAAACTTTAATTTCTTCGACTTAAATTACGGGTCCAGAAAATGTCAGATAATTCATACTGATGTAATTTACTCTTAAATGTAAAATGTATGGGCTTAAAGTTATTAATATATACATATACTGGAAAATGGTAACTACATATAGGATCTAGCACCCCGGATTTTGAAACACTATGTTTACTAGAAACTAACATCAAGTCAATACTCGAGTTGTTAGTAATTCTTGTCGGTTGGGAAATTACTTGCGACAACCCATCAGTATCTTATATCTTTCGTCACTTAAATATTATTGAAATCACCTATGATAATTGTATTTAAATTCAAATCCATGACATCGCCGATGGCATTTAAAAGCATATTCCAGTATTGGGATATATAATCTGACCTATATATAGCACTCATCATGATAGACTCATTATTTATCTTATTTTATACCCATACAGCCCCTAATCTAATTACAGTTTATTCCTGCACTCTTTGATCGTAAAAGGCAACACCTCCACCCCTAGTTGCTCTATCCTGTCTAACTATTAAGTGGTATCCAAGTAAGGTCACGTCACTATCACAAATATCCCTATTAAAGACATAATAGCACAGTTGATTGACCTGCATAATGGACAAACAAATTTCGATCTGAGATTTATAACGCTTGATATATAGTTTTATAGTTATCGTGTCTTGAAGAACATACATGTAAGTAAATAACAACGTAAGTAGTCTCAAATATAAATTCGTTTGTCGATTATATAGGTCAATCATCTGTGATAATGATTGCATTATGTTAATACTATGTACATAAAGAACCTCGCCGCCGGCCCTTGATAACATGTTATTGCAGGTTTTGGCGACATAAAAGGTAAGACTAAGATTGGAAAACAATCCAATACATTTATGATAACAGGACTATTCATTAAACTGTGATCTTTTATTTACGTATAAAGTTTTATTCTGATATGACAATAAATTGGACATTTTAATATAACATGGAATTCGTCTTTAGTCATGATGTTAAATTACCACGTCACATCCTTAAAGTAGCCTTGACGTGACTGCGCTACTCTGTTTCATATTTAATCAATCACCTTCGCACTATATGTGACCAATTGTCACAAAATTATAAAATATTCATGGCGAAGTTTGCATATCGATCAGCTACGTATAGGAGGTAACACGAGATGAAGACATGAGACGCTCGACTGGTGTGAAGCAGTAGAGTACGTGGAATTGACCAAGAGATTAGTTCAAAGATCCACCCTGAAGACTGGTGCCATCGATTTTCCATCCGATCAAATCCAGGCATTACTAGGCAACATCACTTCCGGACAATGGTAAAACTGTTCTAAGTTTGCATGGTAGCGAGATGAAAACACGTAGAGATGTTTACCAATTCCTGTATATACGGTAAGGAATTTTTTCTTTCTTTCTTTCTCTCTCTCTCTCTCTCTCTCTCTCTCTCTCTCTCTCTCTCTCTCTCTCTCTGTCTCTCTCTGTATCTCTCTCTCTCTCTATGAATCGAGTGTATACACTAGCGGTCATCAACCTGAATGTGGTTGTATTATATTTTACTTTATTAAATTAATGCAAGGAGACATAACTCAAAGTGGTACGACTAAATATTCAACGACACTATTATGTTCCTTCACAGTTCAGTTGATGCATCAAAGACAACATAATTACTGTTTCGTAACCTGAATTCAAATACTAGTAACATATGAAGTTTGTGACAACTATCGAATATTGGGGAATAAGTGCATTAGTAAATAACAGCTTTAAAGTAACTATGAATAATACTCTTTTGAGGATATTTTCATAAAACATATTACTTTTAACAATTTGGAAATAATTGTGTTATCAATTTGTCAATGGTGGCAAGAACTGCTTTAGAGCTGAGGGGGGTTAAACCCATTATTAAGTGTAATTCATGCAATTCACTGGTTAAATTGTTGATATGTTTAAGCAATAATAAACGTTCTCCAATAGGGTATCTTACATTTGCATTATGGTTTTGATTGAAATACACCCTAATTGTAGATTAGAACTTTCTCTGTTATTACATAGATTATACGGGTCCTAATAATCTATGTGTATTAAGAATTAATTTAAAGTAGCTGTGATCTTATCATCATAACATTACTGATGTTTGTTTCATCCTTGATGTGGTATTGTATCGGTTCCTTCCCCAGACGCCTACTGTGTTGATACATTCATAAAGGGTATTTCAGCCAATATGTGTACAAGCCCGTGGAAGTGGGTATATATGCCAGTCATACTATAGGATGTGGTATGCCAGTCATACTATGGGATGTTTTTACATATTTCTTTTAGTAACATACCGTCTTTGATACTGTGAATGAGATTTTCCAACCCGTAAGTGTAAAATCACCCGTAAGTGTAATAAAATTACCCGTAAGTGTAAAAACTTGCTTACCCGTAAGTGGAAACACTTTACCCGTAAACGTTCTCCAACAGGGTACATTACATTTGCATTATGGTTTTTATTGAAATACACCCTAATTGTAGATTAGAACTTTCTCTGTTATTACATAGGGTCCTAATAATCTGTTAGAAACTGTGACAATAACTGGTTGTTGCTAGCTCAGCTCTAGATTAGGACCACTGTAATCTTCTAACTAAGCAGTATCCTATAGCTACAATTGATTATCGTTTAAAGCAAACTTTATGGGCCCGCTACCTGTGTAGGTCCATTGCATGAAACATTTTGATGTCTTACATTACTTGAGCATATGCCTACGGTGTTGATACGTACATAAAGGGGACTATGCGTAACTAAAGCTATTGAAATAAGTGGTCCGTACAACTAGAGTTACATTTGTATCAGGGTATCCTTTCACGAAGCTCTCTTATCTACTAAGAGAGTGGTAGCGCTCGCCTAGCAGTGTATTAGCTATCGGAAAAGCTAGCGCTACCACTCTCGTAGTAGATAAGAGAGCTTCGTGAAAGGATACCCAGGTCTTTGCGTTAATGTTTTCTTTATCGAAATTTATTCCACAGTACAAGGACAGCCACGATCATCAGTTACTTAGGATGTCTCCAAATAGCTGAAATACTTCCTCAAGCCGTTTCTATTTTTGTTCTTTTTAAATTGGACTTTACAGCTGATTTCAAGATTCTTTAACTTTGATTACGGCTTGTCAGTTTGTGGTAGAGGAAAACCTGCAACATCTGTAGCTCTGAATGGTGCAGTATACATGCGAGCATCAAGCAGAGTTAAACACCAACTTAATGTATTGCCAAGCAGTTCAAGGTTGATCCATGTACAACAGCTTAAGGCAAATGTGACCAAATAATGCACATGAACTCTATTTGATTAATCAAGGGCACTGCGCTATCATGACACTAGTAATTGAGCTCATGATATTTAGCTCTCCTGTATGAAACAGCGTAACTCTGGCATCCTTAGCTCCAATGTTAGACATGAAACTAGTAGAGTTTACCTAATAGAGATACGCTGTTTGATACAGGGTCAAGAGCCTTGGGCACCCTTTTATTAAGCTCTTATGTCAACAAACAATGTAGAGATACAAGAGCACTCTAGCCTCTTAGTGAATATAGGTCAGCTTCATGAAGCAATACCCACGAAACTCCAAGGTAACCATTAACTTCAACATTAACAATGGTGCAATATATGGCATAGGTTTGAGTTACCTTAGGTTTAAGCCATTTTGGACAAAATTGGTGGTTGTATGTATGAAACAGCGTAACTCAAAAGTAACCTTAATGTCCAATATTGAAAGGATGTAGTCTATGCAATGATCGAAATAGAGGGGATCCTGGAGATCATTTGAAAATCTGCAATTGTTAAAGGCATACTATCACAGTTTATTGGCCTAGATAATGGCCAAAATTTCTGTCTGAGACTATTTACATTTGATTTGTACAATATTGCTGACGATATTGCTGATTGCTATAGGGCATACTTGGTTGGTTCAATCGGGCGAAGAGTTAATGGTGTAACTATAGGCTGTGTGTATCTATAATGTACTTAGAAGTCTATACTCGGCACAACCAGTATCATTGCCTCCAAATATTTACTTTCTGCACATGCCCCAAATGCAGATAACAGACCATCTGGTCCATTTAAGACCATTGCATGTATCATAATGCAAATCAAGTAAATAAACAATCCGAGGTTGTCGGCTTAGTATTTGGCAATGGATAAGATTCAGGGAGATTTATTCTTCAAAGGAGGATAGACTACATCACAGTGTATGAATATGTCCTTAAATCGTAATGGTTGTCTTCTGGGGAAGGAATATTTATGGACCAAGACAATCATCCTGTCAACTGTTTAACCCTCTCCCTGCTGCAGGCAACTGGAGATGCCCTAAAGAACAGTGTCTGTACCTAATCCAGCAGGGAGAGTGGTGAAAGCATTATCTAAAATGTCTTGACCATCATAGGTGTGTTCAAGGTGTTGGCTCCTAGCTGGACTGGCCATCAGTGTCACTAGTTGTACTATAAGTAAATGTGTTAGGGCACCAGTCTGTGTTACTGGATGGCTGGTATCTTGAATGCACTACAGGCTGGATGTTAAACATGATATGGAAGAGATCTTGTCAGAAGTCCTTAAGCTAACCAAACTAAGAGTATTTCAGTAAAGACATCTAGTACTTGTAAGCTTCTTCAGAATTACTTTTAATATATTGTGACAAGAAAAAAATGGGGTTAATATGAGCTATTGATTTTTTATTGAAATTAAAAGTCACCTATGACAATGTATGAACCCATAGATAAGTTGCATAGCTATATATTGTAGCAATCTTTACATTAAAAACACTTCTGGGTAGTTCCTCCTGAAAACGTAGTTACGCCTATGGTAATGCAATATTAGATGTTTTATCCTCTTTAACACTTTCCCTGTTGTATTGCTGTTGGGCACAGGCACTGCTCTATATGGAGGGAGTTAGAGGTGGTCAAGGAGATTGGTGCCAGTGGATGGTCAAGCTCATCTCTGGCGCCAATGGCAAACGGCTGTCTGGTAGGCAGCAGTACCATATGACCTCAGAGCTGTGTGGAATCAGGACAGAGTCTTGTCTTTGGCTTTGATTAGCCTGGTCTCGATGGAAGACATTTCGGAAGCTGTCTTCAGGCATAATGAGACAGTACCTTCTTTTGGCTTTCACCTGGGGCATTGCTGTCTCAAGCTTCTGAGGGTCAAAGTCTCGAGATATTAACTCAATGATTTTGTTTTTTTCGTGTGTCTTGATTTCAGTGTTTATTTTGGGCATAAAGATGGTTTGGATTGAAAAATTAACTAGATTTGGCAATTTGAGGGGAAGTTTTATGTCTTTTAACCATTAAGATGGCTTGGATTGTAGAATGGGCTGAATTCACTGGCATTTTGTGGCGAAATTGTTAAAAGTTTTATGTCTCTTTTCAATGAGTGTTGTCTTCTAACTTTGTAATTTCTTCACATTAGCACAAATGTCAAGTTCTTGCACACAATCTAATGTGATTAGAAGTTTAAAATGTACTGGTATTTGATGTGAATGTACTGGGCTGCTTTCAGACTGCACTACATTTCACTACACTACTTTTCTACAAAGTACCGTAGTAGTGGCTGGCTGAACGATTTCGTAGTAAACTTGTTTTCTTACAAAACTCTATGGGATCAAAAGCTCAAAGGAGAAGTAGCGTATCATGTGCTAGCTGAATGGCTACTGTAGTGTTATGTAGCACTTCATAATGAAAGGTAGTGCAGCCTGAACACAGCCGTGGGTTAGCACTGTCAATTTGGTAGTTTTAGCATTGGAAGATTTTGAAGATACAAGATTGAGACTAGAACTTCTAAGTTACCAGATTTGGGAGGTCATGATTTGCTGACGCCCCAAAATATTTTTGTAATTATACCAAGGAATTACATGAGAACATTGATGTGTAATAGTAAAGGAATTGGTTCAAAACTTGATCAGTCATTCTGTATGCAGAACATGTCACCAATGATATATTAGTTTAAAAAAATCTTGAAAGTCTCAAATTAACCAACCAACCAACTCTATTGATTATGTTTTATGTTTGTATGCATCTGAAACAGCTTGAGTCTTGAATATCGTGCACTCCTAGACAACATACCTACACGTTATCCACCTACACATATGTCTGGCAATTACAACAGTGTTATCTGTGTACCATGTAAACAATGTACCAACCACCTTCATGGGTATCCAGATGTGCAGTGTTTATTCATTATTAAATCTGTCGGATCATCAAGTTCACATCAGCAAGCATTAATTTGATTTCTGATGGAGTTATTGGAGCAATTTGGGATTGTTCTTATGAAGTCTGCAACTCCATTTTTCCTGCGATATTATTTATTTATTTATTTATTATTTATTTGTTTCAAATATCTACGAGGCAGAGCTTCAGGACAGTCACAACAATTATGTTAAATATGTTTATTGTCTTTTTCTTTCCCGTCATCTAATCTAATCTTAAAAAAAGTTTTTTATTTTTTTAAAAATTCATCAGGATTATTAATTAATCTTTGCTGTTTGATCAAATTGTTTCTTCAAAAATAATCTATCATTTTAAAAGTAGGTACACAGCAGTGAAATGTATGGGATTCCCCATGTTCATGTTTCAAAATCGAGTGAATGTGCACATGGGTCTCAGTATAGATAGAAGGAAGCAAACTTTGTTCGTGAGCTGCTCAAGTGCATTTGAAATCAATTCTTGAGTCAAATTGGGCAAATAAAGTACTGTAGACATTTACGGAAAAGAATTAGCACTAGAGGCGTAATTGAACTTGGAGTGGGTGGCATAATGTTGGCCAAGACTTGTATTACTGGTAGTCGATAATATTGGGCGGTTTTCTTACAAGACTTAAATGTATTAGTCGATGTATTGGAGGTTTTCTTACAAGACTTAAATGTATTAGTCGATGTATTGGAGGTTTTCTTACAAGGACACTGGCTGTTCATCTTAATGAAGGTCATCTTTGTTCTTAATGATGTCGTGTGTTAGCAACGTTGTGTACATTGTTATCCTTCATTTCAATTCCTGCAGTGACGTAAATACAATAAGGTAATGAAGTAAAGTGACTCCATATACAGAGAATGTGGTGTGTGTTGCAAATATGGAGCAATTTTTACCTATGTAATTATTTCAGACATCAAATGGCATGCAAAACCATAAAAATACTGTAAATCATAAAATGTTAGCGTCATTAAATTTTAGCGTCCTGTGGATTATCGACTTTAAATGCGTCATTAAATGTTAATGACCTCGTCCATATGCCTACATCTACGGAGCAACTCGTTAAATTCGTTAAGGTTTTGTGCTCGTTAACATTTCATGATTTGCAGCAAATAATAGATATATAAAATATACTTCATTTGGCCACATATACATAGTATTACCTAAATGTGTTTTAAATATTCATAAACATCACAATGCAACATCATATGAAAAATGGATTGGTATATTGGGCACCAGGTCACCAATGGAAATCATAACCACAGTTACAGACAACAGACCGCTCAATATGGTCAGCGTCGTAATCACTTTTACGTCTAATAGTTCCTAATCAGCCTAGTGCCTCTGCACCTGGCCAGACTAATTAGAAAGTTAATTTAATTTAGTGCAATAATTCACAGCATGTCTGAGAGAATAGACAAGAAGTACTCTCTTTTTCCCCAGTTCTACAACCATATAAGAGAGCCAGTTTGATGTCATGCATGGAAACAAAGCCATACTAGTGGTGTCAAACAAATTGTACTGCTGTCCATTTAACTGCTGTTGAATGGTTTCCTCATCTGAAATTTTTGTTAACATTTTTTTCTATTTTTATTTTATGTCTTTGACCTTTTCAAAGTTTCTATTATTATTTGAGTTTAGAGCGAGGTCGATCTCTCTGTACAATAAAACAGTTCTATGCTGGTTTACGGTGTACGTTTATTGTGAAGCTCGGTGGAGTTTTCAGTACCATCATGAAATAATGCTGATATTAAAGTGTCAAGTTCATACTAGATATACAATGATTTATTTATTTATTAATAATAATAATAATGATATATGCCCCATGCACCATATTTGGTGGTCTGCACACTTATGGTAGTGTGGTGGGAATGTTTGAATTTTAATATATTCAGGGAAAAAACTGCATTATATTCCTGATGGTTATTTTATTAATGTTTGGATGGGTTCATTATGATGGGCTGAAAACATAATAGCTATGTATTTAACAAATCCCACAAGACATATTAGGTGTTTATGTGGTTCTGTGGATCATTAAAAGGTTTTAAGATCATATCTCAAGCACGTGCTTAATATTCTCCCTGTAATTCATATTTCCTATACGAGAATAGGACTTCATTGCAGCATTGTTTGCTCATATTTGCACACATGATTTTGTAATTATTCCCCCTATTGATATCGAAAACTGTTCATATTAGATATCGATATATATACATGGTATACCACCAAATTGGACTTCATCATATTCCGCTATCTGAACACATGATTTACATTTTGATTAACTCTGTCATACAATTTCTCACATCTTGCATATCGCGTATTTCCTGTCTGCTTGATTGCTTAGTTATATTACTGTCTGTGGATGAGGAGTGTCTATACTGACGTAGTCCTGGGGTTGCTTGTAGGGTATTGTGCTCCATTTAAGTGTGTACACCTGGCTGCATCCCATGGAAGTCGTAACTGGTAGTCCGAGCCTAAATCAAGGTTTGTGTGCTTTCCTGTTGCGGTAGTAGCATGGCATAGGTCTTGATTTAGGCCACGACTACCGGCTGCACCTTGATTTAGTCCCTGACTACTGGTAAGACTCTTTCATGGGTATTGTTTCTGGAAGCTCTCGTATCCACTATGACTACGAGACCATAGCGCTATCATAAGTGAATGATTGCCATGTGTAAGAGATAGCTAGTAGATTTGAAAGCTTCGAGAAACGGTTTCCTGGGCGGTACTGAGCTCAGTGGTACGTGGGCTGGAATAATTATCAGAGGACAATCCCTGGTAATGTTGGGGCAGTGTTGAACTTCTGTGTTGGTCTCTATTTCTATACTAGAAGACGGCGAGTTTGTACCATTTTGTACTATGTCTTGTCCTAGCCCCTGTACCACAGAATCATCATAGCGCTGCCAGTTACAGTTCTCGTAGCGTTACAATCAGTATGTGGAACAGGAGCCTGCTTGATACTGCACACCCTAGTCCACCATGTCCAAACTACTGCATGCACACGCGTGCGCACACACACACACACACACACACACACATACACGCATCACTCACACATGCATACACACACATACACACACACACACGCATCACTCACACTCATATGCATCACTCATACTCACATATGCACACGCATTCACACACACACACACACATTCACACTCACACACACACACACACACACACACACATCACTAACATAGTCATCACATATGGATGGAAGATTTCCATAAAATAATAACTCACGCACTGTGACATAGCCAAATCGAAGCTGAAGTTACATTTGATACATTGCACTTTTAGTTATTTTTCTGAATTTGCGAATTTGCATGTATATCTGACTTGACCAGCTCCACTGTTAACTCACAATATCCCCACCACCTCCATCACCACTCTCCCCACCTCCATCATCACTATCCCCACCTCAATCCCCACCTCCATCACCACTATCCCCACCCAGCCATGTGACTCCACTCCATAACCACCCCCGCATCTCGGTGACATGACACACAAAACCAATGTTGTACTTTAAGGCTGGAATTTTTCTGCAGTTTGATTTCCTCTCAGTTTCATGAGCATTGATTCTCCATATGAAGACGCACAACTGAACTTACTTGGCATCAGATCAGATATAGGGACCAATAACGATGGGAAAAACAATTAAGCATCATTAATCGATCTCTCTCAGAATCAAAGAGATAACAACAGCCAATAGCCAGTTCCTTGTCGTGAACGTGTTTGCACTCTGATAATGGTCTAATGGACCGATGGAATCCCATTCCATCTCGTCATATCACAGGTGCTGTTGTGGACATTCCTTGCAAGTTCAACCGTGATGCGTTTCAGTGCAAATAAATGCCCAACACCAAAGCTGGGATTCAGAGGTATTTAACAAGGTTAACCACTGCTTCTACAGACATTAATCGGAGCCTGCTAATAATACTGGTGATTTAGATCACTGACAGCTCCAACGGAGTTAATGCGAGAAGAATTGAGATGATTTATCATTGGTGACAAGATTTACTTAATGGTAAACACTGATAAAAAGAGCAAAACCGTGTCTATTAATCTCTGTCAGTTTTAAATTGGGAAAGCTATTGATTAGCAATGATGACACCTTATCATGAAGTTAGGTTCTTGCTGATTGGAAATAGAATGTCTGAACATGTTTCTATGTATGAGTTTTAACCCCATCTTTTACGTAAGACTGTAGCCTGCATGTTAAATGCCTTTCTCTCGGTTTTTGGCAGGCAGGCAACCTTTCACGAAGCTCACATATCCGCATAGCATTCTCGTATCTATTTATCTCGCTAATCGCTAAGAGGGTCTGCTATGGTTTCTTGTTGGACCCAAGCTTCATAAGAGAGTGCCCTGGCACTAGTTTTACGAAGCAAGCAAAAGAATATTATGGTCCACTAATTGACTAGATGATTTCTTTGAATTTGAACCATGTCAAGACACGAAGCAGATAGCTTTCAGGTATAAATAGTTGTTTGATTGACGGTACCGAAATTTACATTGTCTGACACAACAGGTGCAAGCTGATCTGACTTGATTTGATTGGTTCACTCTGACCCAGACATACACCTGCTGTCTTTTATCGTTTTCACACATTGTAAGTTACGTCTGAGGCAATAAAGACAAATATTCACCTGTTTATCGTTAATGTGAACTTTTATGTTACTTGTTTATTATGTAATTGGGTATGTCGTTAAATATTTAGGTAAATATTCACCTTTGTGAAGAATTAATTTTGCCTAATTACTTACTCATCTAGTTGTGGCTGTCCATTATAAGTTGGATACTGTTATTAAGTTACTCTCTATCAGATAGACATATTATTCAATTGATAAACTTAGCTAAAACCGATCAGAATATAACAAGATTTGCAGAATATTTGATTTTCCAAATTTCTATAATTGGATTTTGGTGTAGCAAACACACTTACCACAAAAAAGAATGTTGATTTTTCTTGTGCTGGTATTTGTGATTCTTCAACAAGAACGAAACATAATTTTAACTGTAATTATAGATGTGAAAAGAATAGACTACAAACAATTCAATATTTGCTAAAACATCTGATTTTTTTAATTTCCGTTATTGGATTGCGAACATTATATGTGACCTTCTTGATGCCAATATTGGTGCAGTTGTCTTGTTCTGTAAGTTGTGCTTGTAACCCTGAAGGTACTGGCGTATTGTCCAACAACAGAAACTACTAATCCAAGACGAGCCATATGGTGCAACCAATATTATTACCGCAATAATGCAGCAAGTGAAACATAACTCTGATTTGATTGGTCCAGTATGACGCATGTTTTGGACTCAAACAAGTACAATACACGCAATGACGGTCAATAATGGCTTGTTAGGTGCATGGTCACCAGTCTTCACTCGGCCCAAATTATTATTTGGGCAATAAAGATGGCTGGGTTTGGCAACTGGTCTAATACATTTCCCATAAAACACATTAATAAATATATTGACTAATTCCTCTAGGTATGTAATTGTTTCAGCAACATCAATGATGAGCACAAAAATCCAGAAACCATTGCAGTATTTGAATTGGAAGGGGGTCCTGGGGATCATCTGAAAATCTGCAATGTTAACCCTCTCCCTGCTGCAGGCAACCAGAGATGCCATAAAGAGCTGTGTTTGTGCATAATCCAACAGGGAGAGGGTTAAAGGTTATACTCTTTAGGATCCCCTGTAAATTACAGATAGGGCCTCAGGAGAATGAACCCCACCTTATTATTTTCTTTATTTCTAACACTGCAATGTAATAGGTTGTTGCATGATGTCATTTATACCAAATTTGCTATGATAATATTTTAGAAAGCATCTTTAATGATATAACTTCATCACCATGTTTTCCAGTGACAAAAAAAATATATCTGTGATAGGTTTACTTTTGGGATTTCCCTTTGATAAATTAACTTGTTATTGGAAATATAAGCTGACATATAATTCGCAATTTCTCAGCCAATTCCAACCAATCAAATTAAAGCAACGGAATAAAACGTCCAATCTTGTCAAGTGTTGACCAGTGTTTGTGCTGGATAGTTTGATTTAGCCGTATTTTGAATGGATGATTGAATACCAAAGTCCCAGCCAAGATTACCAACCTTTGTTCACTTCCTATCCAGAGTACTTGGTCCAAGAATGAACTTTCAGAATTTCAACATTGTGATTAGAATAAGAAGAAAATGCCGAAATGTTCGTGATGTACCATTATTGAACTATATTTTACATATCTGGTCATGTATAAAAATAATAATTAGTGTTATAATATCATGAAAATAAATGTTATTGAAATAACTAAAAACTGTATAATAAATAATGAATAAACACAGTTTAGTCCACTAGACCTACATTAATGTTATTGTCAAACTATCATCAATGATAATTGTTCATACTTTTCTTGTTAAGTCTTTGTATTTCAAATGAATTAGAGAATTTACACATTTAGTTTGGAGGGTTTTCACAGGTCTGCATTCATGAAAACAATATTGATGAGTTTTAAGAAAATGTCAAATCAGATACTCCTGGACACTGTCTGGTACATGCACATTCGATAGTTTAATACGTATCTAGCATCTTTTAAATCCCTGGCACTCTTAACCCCTCTCATTACTGAATTAACCATAACCTGATAACCACCATTTAACACTGTATCTCTGAAAAAAGGGAAGAGGTTAAAAGACGACTCTAATGCTTCTCTGAGCACTCTCTCTATAGTACAGTGTTCTTCTATGTGCAGCAAGATATTAGGCCTCTTGGTATTCGGGACACCATGAAACCTAGCCCTGTCCATTTTGGCCTTTGGAATTTCCAAAGGGAACCAGGCTTTCAATAGATGCTGTCAAGTCATAGATAGATGTGTCTGCTCTCCCAGCACGTCGCACGACAGAAAATCAACTGAATACGTCGATATGTGTTACATCCAAGATGGAATGGACTTCCAAAATATTAACGTATTTTGAAGGATTGAAAAGAGTTTTAAGAGGAATTTATAGTGGCTGATGAATGGGGAAAAGAGTACTTGTATGTTTATTTTAGAATAGATTGATCTAACAGTACGACAAACATTCATTGTGGTTTATTGATCCGAGGCCTAGCTTTATACATGTATTTCATTTTCTTATTGACATTTTTCAGACATTAGTTCATCGTGAATGGGTGAAATATTCCTGCTGTAATGTAAACCACTAATTAAATCGATCAGATATTAGCAAGTAGGTGGATTAATCTTAGGACTGAAGGAAATATTGATTTGTCTATTTTTGCAAATTACAATTCTCCATTTTGTTCAGATTTAAAAAGATATACATGTATTAATTAGAATAACTAGGATTTCTTTCAATGTATACTCTATAAGTTTTTCAAGTGAATGCAATATGCATGTTTATTTCAAATGTTATCAATAACTAACATCAAAGTTGATTCATTTGAGCTTTTGAATTTTGTGCAATTATAATTATTTTCTTCTTGTAAAACTACCTTTTGTTCGCTTCGAACTAATACTAGTATATGTACTACAGACATTTTTCAGTCAATCTCAAGTCCAATCTGCTATTAACTCCTTGAAAGAAAAAAAATCAATGACGATTCAGAATTCCATGGACTTGATGTAATAATAGCATCCATTATGCAATCTGAAATCATGTCCAATATTTGACCAATTTTGCCAAAGAATTTCCTTTGATCACTGGAATTAATTACCTCAATCTGATCATGCTCAAACTTTGATAAACTACTATCTCGGCTAATTCACGTTTCATCTTGATCATCAAAATTGGCAGTTGACTACTACCGGGTATTTGCAATAAGGTGCTTGCACTAATTCTTAAGAGAAAAATGTTCTTACTTCGACTGTGTCTATATAAAAGCGTCTGAGCAGTTGGGATTGATTTCTAGAAATGCCAGGTCGTAATCCAGAGGTGAAATTGCCACAAAGCAGACAGAATCTAATGGAAGTGTCACGATGCATACAGTTGTATTGAATCCGTCCCATTGCTCATAATCTTCTCAGCCGACTCTAAGCCACATCCATGGGCCGCCTTCATTAAAGATGATAATTCTCAGTTTAACCCTCTTGCAGCTGGATTAGACTCAGACACTGCTATATATAGCATCTTCAGCTGCTTTTTCGCCATGGGAAGGGTTAAACCAGTCCTGACCCTCTCGATATTTCGCTCACATATGGATAAGAAAATTTACGTTTTGTATGTGAAGTAAACGATTCTGCTTTGGTAATCGAGTAATTATATGTTTCCGTACAGATATAGATTAACATAGATCAAAGTAAA
This sequence comes from Lepetodrilus ovalis, assembly GCA_032361185.1. Lineage (NCBI taxonomy): Eukaryota > Metazoa > Mollusca > Gastropoda > Lepetellida > Lepetodrilidae > Lepetodrilus > Lepetodrilus ovalis. The sequence continues at coordinate 14,956 of JAUTBQ010042443.1, forward strand.
TTGGGACTTTATTTAGATAAATTCTAGTTATATTGTTCCCAAGACATCATTATACATTTGGAATCATGTCGTTTATCATTTTCCTTTTCCTGGCTAATAATTTCTACTTTTCTTTTTGAGACCGCGATATTGATCGCAGATCTAGAGGAAAAGCACATCTCGCAATTTCCATGACTTACTGGTTGCAAACTTTGGGAGAATTAGATTATTTCAACACTGAGATTAAGCCCTGGTGGTGTCATGAGAGTTAAGTCCCTTGATGGGAGTATAAAATCAAATTGAGTTCAAGTTGACGCGGAGTCGAGATGTCGTCTTGACTTTCCTATGGTTTATTATGGTAGGGGGAGTTTAAAGCAATGGGTGACATGCGCGGGTGTGTGCATGCATGTGTATGTGTGTGTGCGTGCCTGTTTGTATGTGTGTATTCTACAAATGAATTTCTAAAGCATGTGATCCAAATTGGGATTATATCTTATTTAAAGCTAATGAGTGTCTGCATGTTGGCCATATTTCATTGAACAAAGACAGCATAAACCGCTGTGTGTGTGCATAATCCAGCAGGGAGAGGGTCAACTCGGGATTATGCATACAAGACATGATTTACTGAGTTTTCGTAAGACGCTATCTTGCGTTTGAGTTTTGTCAATGAAAGTAAGTGATGTCAGTCCCTTAGGTGCCATTCATTGAGTCCAATGGCTGAGGTCGTTTGTATTCCAAATGTATAAATATACTTGTGTCCATAGAACATTCACTGGTAGGTCATCAGCTCAACATTAACCAGAGTTTTAATACATTTCTTCCTTATTCCTTAACAGAATGAATGTAAAGATTAAAAATGTATCATATCTGGTAAGATGTTATCTAATATAAAAGACTTTTTGATTTGCTTTCTAAAACATCAATATTTCCAGTTACAATTTCTGGATCCCAATTTCTTTTTATTTATTCTCAGCACCATTTCTCTGTTCAACAACTGAGCCACTAAGAATCCTGACTTCTCAGAAATAAATTGCACAGAATCGAATATACATATGACCCTCAGAAAGCAACTATGTTCCCATCTCATAACTTGGATCACTGAAGACAATAATCTTCAATCTTTCACCAATACGTGTATGATATTTACCCCCATCTACACACCAAAGAAATCAATACACCACACAGTTTGTACGGAAACCCTTCACTACCCAAAGTCTTCGGAACAATTTTACAATTATTGCGGAACGTGATACAGACCATCCAGTATGTGACTCCCTCTCTGTAGAAGCATGCCGATATCGGCTTTGAACCGGCCCGGTATAAATTGCAACATCGCTTCTCCCGAGATAATGAAAGTATAAAGTAAGACGTGTTATGTTGACCTTTGCTTTTTCGGGACCCCCTTTTGTGTGCGGCCCTTGGGAATGTCCTAGGCACTGGAGAAGAAGACGGAATGAGCTGATAAGACAACTTGATATAGGACCGTGGGATGCCATTTGTGTGTATATCTTCCCAGCAGAGAGTGCCCATCGTGATGTTCTCCATGTATTGATTTCTGTAGGACCGCGCGCTTGTGTTATTACTCGTTTTCTCACAAGTTTCCTTGTTTGTCTTCTTGCTTGTTTCCTTAAACTGTTTGTCTCTGTGCTTGTTTCCTTGTTGGTCTGTTTGTTCGTTGACTTTGTTTCCTTGCAAGTCTATTTTATTGCTTTGTTTGTTTCCTCGCCTGTTTTGTTATTTTTTTTCCTTGATCATGTTGATTGTTTCCTATTATCTTGTTTCCTTGGTTTTTCCTTGTTTGTTTTGTTATTTCTTTTCTTGATTGTTTCCTTTTTTTTCTTGTTTCCTTGTTTTTCTTCTGGCCTGAGTTTTCTTTTTTGTGGGTTTGCTTTTTTTCTTGTTTGTGTTTTTTTTCTTCTGCTGCATCTGACTATTCCTTAAAACCTAGAAGTTATACTTTCACTGCTGTGATAGTAAATCTAGAGTTTAAGATCATGGTAACGAAATATTAGCTACTTTATTATGCCTTCCTAGACTAGACAATGATACAGTAAGCCCCATCAGAAAATACACAGATTATATATATCCTATATATTGGTACTCTTCTAAATTAAATCTAGAGCATGGAAAAGTAGTTGTACAATCTAGGCATTCAGTTTGTAGTTTACATTAGTTTTTGCCATTACCGTAATCTTGCAAAAATATTGTAAAGCATTGACCTTCTACAGGATGTACGTAATATCGCAAATGGGTGAAAGATTTGAACAGCGACGTTATTCCATAATCACTCACTATACGTAATATTTTTGTAATAACATTATTGTTCGTAATAGACAGTGGTTCGTTATGGAAATATACCTTCTTCAATAGAAATAGTTACTGAGATATTAGGATAGTAATAACATTAATGGATTCGAGTCCTTCTGCAATAGTTATTTCAATAATCGCTGGCAATTCAGTAGTCTAGATCATCTTGCTCTTGGACGTAATAAACTGATGCTTTGTAACTATATATATATATATATATATATACATGTTTGAGCCATCTTTAAGACTGGATAGTCTCTGAATACATGCTGGAAAGTGACCCCCATCATCTTCCCCTGAGCAATGTGATTGTCCAATATGGGTCAAGCAGGGACTGGACAGATTGGAACTGGTAATTGGCCCATTGCTGGCCCATCGCTGTCCGATAATGTCCCAATCAGAGCATTGATTAAGAAAACCTTCCTTTGATTGCCTGTGTTTTGTTTGCTTAATGAGTTCAATTATGCCAAATCAGGTGGCCAAATCCAGCCGCAGTGTGATAGCTAAGGCATTTGATATGAATTATTCCGGTAATAGATTAAGAGATTGATTAATGGAGCAAAAAATATGTCCAGGTGCTTTCTACGACCTCATGAGAGGTGGGTATTATTAGGAGGTTTATTAAAAATGTATTGTTGTGTTGGACTAAGAA
>JAUTBQ010042554.1:0-17885 GCA_032361185.1 Lepetodrilus ovalis
AGCGCAACAACTTACGGCTCTCTGCTCAGAAAACTGTTGTATGCCCCAAGAAGACCAACATTCTCGGTTGGATATGGCACACGTACAGCTATCCCGCACCACATTGCAGCACTCGCTACTGCATCTCCACCAAAGTCTGTACAAGGTCTTTGCTCCTTCATCGGTGCTTACAAGGCCTTAAGTCTCGTACTGAGGAATTATGCAGACCTCCTACACCCACTCGACATGGCGACTGCTGGCAAACTGTCAAAGGACATAATCCCATGGACTGAAGACGTCATTGCTACTTTCCAAAAGGCACAAGTAGAACTATCTAGTGCCAAAACTACCACAATTCCACGGCCGAGTGACCACTTGCGGACTGTTACAGATTCCTCTGTTAAAGAACGTAGACTAGCTGCCACCCTGTACCTGTGTCGTGAAGACGAACTCTTGCTTGCCGGATTCTTCAGTACATCACACCCTCTTCTGAACAGGCACAAATTCTGACGGACAGTCGACCATGTGTGCAAGCCTACAACAAACTCCAAAGAGTTGAATTCTCCACCAGTTCAAGAGTTTCAACATTCCTTTCGACTGTGAGTCGTTATAATCTCACCGTGAGTCATATATCTGGAGCCGCAAACATCCCTGCAGACTACTGCAGTAGACATCCAAACCAATGCACCGACCGAAGTTGTCAAATCTGCAAATTTGTCAATGAAACAGATGAATCTGTCATTCGGAGGTCAAACCCCGCTTGACCACATCCACCTCGTACCTAAAGACGTTTACAAATATGGTAGTTGATGTGACCCTGCTTGGCACTCGGCATAAAGTGAAGTTTACATCAACGGGTGGTCCCTCCGAGTCGCCTTACTGTTGGATATTTTTGTTAACTGCGACAATAATATTCCTTTGTGAGTTAACACTCTAAAAACGACTGGTGTGAATCCACGCTAGCACAAGCAGACACTAACATTCACCGCTCTCCAGCTCCATGCTGTGAGGCAAATGCGTCCCAAAGAGGGACAAGTATGCCGAAATCAGCTATGCTGGAAGGCGAGTGTCAAAATAACTACACCACACACACACACACACACACACACACACACACACACACACATTGCAATGGCACATCGGTGCGTGTGCTGCGATAAAACTGTTAGGAAAAACCAGCACTCCATTCAATTCTCAATTCCTCTAATATTCCCTGGTAATAGTAATTAGGATGTAGTCTAACTTTGTAAAACATTGAACAGTCAGGTCTCGGAAGGTGGTTTATTCAGATGGCGTAAGTGGTACAATACTGACACTACTCGGTGATGATGAGCATATCATAGTCCATAGCAGGATGCATTATCCTATATGTATCATATCATTAGTACTAGATGTACAATAGGGCTGATTCCCAAATACATGGCACTCTTCGTTATACATACAGGAGGTTCCTGCATATTTCCCAAACAGCTGGGTATCCTTTCACAGAGCTCTCTTATCCACTAAGAGACAACAGCGATCTCTTTGCAGTTCATTAGCTATCGGCAAAGAGAGGAGCGCTATGGTCTCTTATTGGACAAGAGAGCTTCGTGAAAGGATACGCTGTAGAATACGGCTGTCACTTAGTGTCTGCTCTGTGAGGTCTGATACAGGTTCCGGTTTAGAATACAATCGTCATTCATCATGGCTTCACTTGTGCATTATCACTGTTTTCTCAGTGGATAGCCAAAGTAGAACCTCTTAAAAGGTTGGGAAATTATTCAGGGATTAACTGATTAAGGTTGACTTGTACCTGTATGCTAAATATATATTCGTAATGTTTAACTAAACAGTAAAATCGCAAGTATTGCAACCAGGCATAATGATATTGAAACAATGGTTTCGTAATGTTTTAAATAACATGCAATAATTATATATACAGAATAAAGGCATTTGTTACTATTAAAAATTACTATCACGGTTGATTGCGAAACGAACTTTTGTCTGAGACTATTTACGTTTGATTCGTACACCCAAAAGTTGTTATTTACTGGTATACTAAGTCCCCAACACTTGATATTTATAATAAATTTCATATTTTATAATAATTATTAGTCCTGACTAATAATTACCTTGTCTTTGATGTATTCATGATATATGAAGCAATCGTAGTTCTTTCGTCGTACTCATTGGACAGTTATGTCCCCTTGTGTTAATATAAAGAAGGACAAACAACTTAGTCGACTAAGATTGTTCAGGTTGGTATATAAACCGCAAAATCCAAAACAGTTTGTTGAAATTGAATTGTGCCTACCGTACAGCGGTAGAAAGGTTTTTGTAAGCACAAACATGATTATATATGTATGTCAAGTGAATGTACTTTGTAGCTAAGAACGAGTCAAAAACGGCCATAAATAGTTGTGATAGTATGCCTTTACATACGTGTGAGTCTGGCTATACAGGTAAAGCTTACTAAATTAAGTTAGTTCCGAGCATGTTTCCACAAAGTAAATACACTGCAGAATTTCTGCACTATTAACGAGCACATTTTTTAAAACTTAATTTGTTTTTAATTTATTGGTGTAGACAACATAGTGTCCATCGCAGAAATTCTGCATCTAGTCCGGCAGCCGAGCGGGGTAATCCACAATTATGTGATATAGTGTTATTTTCGTTCGTTGCTGATTATTCATCATTGGGGTGAGGGAGGAGGGGCGGTGTATATAAAGATATCTAGGGCGATGTGGACCCGTAAACATTAAGCAATATTAAATATACAAGATGACCGCCACAGACCCGAAATGCACTGAAAATACCTTAGTAAAGATGGATTTTCCTCTATTAGAAAGAGCAGAAATATTACTAAAATGTTTTGTATTACATATTTATCACAATTAAATTTTCTTACGAAAATCTCAAAATCCAAAATGGCCGCCATAGCACTGTATGTTTATATATTATCATATAATTATAGCAAATACAATTTAGGTGAAAATATAGCATTGGTTGTGTTCATAGTCATCTTCATCGTCATCTTCAATTATTTATTTTTTTACTGTGCAAGGGTTTTAATAGTGCTTAAAGAAAGGACAGAACAGTATACATGTATAGGTAAATAGGTTCGTATTATTTAAGAGAAACAATGACTCGGAAAGTTTAAAACAATTTAGGTTTAAGTATTAGTTTACATACCACGGCATCCACTTAATAGTCTATGCTTTATACAGAACATGAAACTTATCGACTATTGCATACATAAACAATGCATTTTATATTTAAAATAAAGTCATGGCTGTTGGTGAAATAAAATGGAAAAAGGTTTTTACAGAGAGATTAGGTATTACATAGTAGGTGACTATACCTGGTTGAACCTATTGATACATGAAATTAATTGGGGAAATATTGTTTTTAAACACTTCTGTTATTGATAAATCTGTAACTTTATTATCTAATACCTAGGTGCCATTTACAACAAATGAAAATGTGTTTATCATACGGTAAGGAGCTATTTTCGTTACATTCCGTATGTAATATTAATTTGCTTAATGTGATTTCATCAACATATTTCTAGTTAATGGAATCCATCTTGAATTCTGAATATTTCTGCTGTTGCTAGGTGGTGACATGATATCTCAAAAGATAGCCAATGCTATTCTTTTGCCTCTATTTTATTTGATTTATATTATAATACGTATACTTGCAGTTTCATGGCTGACATCTTGAATTTTGATATTTTCGTAAGAAAATTAGATGTCGTTGAGCTGGATATGTGAGATGACATTTTAGCAATAGTTCGCCCTTTATAAAGGCAAATCCATCTTATCAAAGGCAATATCAGTGCATTTTCGAGTCTGTGGCGGCCATCTTTACTATTTCAAATTGTTCAATGTTGACGGGACTGTTGGGTTAGACCCCAAAATCACATTCTGCTGCCGGACTAATCGTTGTGACGTTGAACGCAATTTTCAAGAATTTAAGATATTTAAAACAAAAACAAAAATGTAATTGACGCTTTACAATATAATACAGTTTTGATAGTTAGTCTATAGCATATATATATATACAACATATTTCAAGGCAAGTATGCCACGTGAACTCAAAACATATGTTAAACGTCGAAATGCAAGAAACGCCAGTGATTCCATCATTAACGAAAACAAATGGTGCTGGCGATCTGTGACAGATTGAGCTTATGTTGCATGCACGTGCATGTCGTGTCCAAGTGCCAAGACTGGGACAGCTTCCATGAGCGTGCAAACAACTGCGCGTGCTGCAGCCTCTACACACGACAATACCTTGTTATGTCGTTTGTCACGTACCACACCCTCCGTATAACGATTGGTATAGGTAGAACAAAATACGCATTTAAAATCAAATCTGCAGGACAGCTTTATAAATTCAAATAATAGTAAATATTCTCGTTTGTTTGTTGTTATTTTTGTAAAGTTTTAAAACGAAAAAAAAAGTAATAATTATATGACATTTCAGCTAAGACATGAATGACTCAATGCTAGTCAAACTCTTGCTGTTCTGTTGTTCATATAGCTCTCCAACAGAATTGTTATGTAGTATTCATCAGAGGTGGTCAAACGACAACGCTTTCGCTTGAATACACGTTTGTCCGGTGAATGGACCTTGGCCCCTTTTGAGTTCAAACACATACTTTGTTGACTTGACTGTATACCCTCACTGTCGATGACCAGTGGACGGCCAACAACGCAGAGGTGTGAACATTGGAACCCGCCACAAGCCGTTGTCAAAATTATTGCGTTTCTTTCTCCTCAACGATTTGACCATTGAGTGAATCTTTTAGATGGCCACTGTTAGTTGAAATGGACATTTTGCTAGTTGTATTGATAATGCATGTGTTTCGTTCTGTAGGCCGTCTTACATTAAGATGGCTATTGTTCGACATGGCGATATGTGTGTATGGAGAGAAGGTACAATTATCGTCTAGTGTAGGTAATGAGATAGGACAATGCGAAGGCTGGGGATGTATTAATCTCTTCCAGGATACCAGTAGGCAAAGAGGTAGACGGGTGAATGGTTACAAACCGAGAAAAAGAAGTAACTATTGTTGGTGATTTTGTGTTGGCATTGATACGGTAAATTGGAGGTGGGGACAACATAAGGATTGGAATTGTCATTACTCGCCGTGTTCCTTGCTATCCACCAAAAAATACGTTACTTTATGAAACCCCATAAATTCACTACCTTTCTCAAGTCTTCTACGAATGTATGTTAATAATTATTTCGTTGTACGTACACACAGGGTTAAGGGGTCTTAAAAGCGCCATTTGAAGAGTTGGTTTTCTGATTTATAGAAATTGTTAAATTGGTTCGACTGTCGAGAGGCCACTAATTGAACGTGGAGCGGGTCGGTGTGACTTTGAAGGGTGGGAACCCTATCTACTTTTGTCAGTCATGAATTGTAGCTCAATGTATATTGAGTCTTCGTCACGTCCTTTCTCAAGTACTAAGCATGGCTGTTTTGGAATATATTGTTACCCATCACGTGAACGAATACATATTTAACGCAATCAACTTAGATTGATGTACTAAGCGAACTTACGATAATTCATCTGAACTTTGGTGTTTAACTGAATTGATGAAATTTGATATATTATTTTTTTAAACCTTTCATCAGTCAGATGTTATACGGTACACTTGTACAAACCATAGTCTAAGTAGTGACCGCAATAACATACAAGTCAAACATTAGATCGCAATGGACTTACTAATATATGACTATAACAAGTTAACACCGAGGAATTTCTAATTGGTGTAAATACACGACCCACAATGCTTTGCGCGTCAGCAATTATGGACCGTGTAGACTGGTTACCGGAACGTGAATGGGTAAGGTAATTTATGCAGGAAAGAGGAGATTTTCCACCCGTTTCCCCGCTCCGCCTACGAGAGGGTGGCATTTGGTTAGATAAGCCACGTCTGTGATATATCGAGACTCCAAAATATGGCATATGGAAAATGTGGGTAAACAAGGATAATTGAGCAAATGTCCATTTATAATTTCCTCCATAAACTATCTACATATTAGGAGTATGAGTCATGTTTAGCAAAAATCAAAATGGCAGAATCCATAGAATGACACGTTACATTAGATCAAGATTAATCGATATTTGTACATGATATAACATACCTGCGAAAAATACTGGATTTAATGTTCAATGTAAAATATAGAATGTCTAATTATTTACTACATGAACTATACTATTTACTTAATCATCCTGCCCATCCTGTTGCCAAAGATCGAACTAAACCCAAAGCATATTTTCCTAAATACCGAAATCCGTATCAGCATCTTTGCTAAACGTTTTCAAAGCCATCGCTCACGTTTCGGCATGTCAGTTGCATTTTGCCGTCACCAATTTGTACAATCGCTGTCTCATAACCAGAAATCTGCAAGACCCCGCCTTCGTATCTGAGCATTAATGGACATCCTAGGTCGGCATAATCATTACTTGGGCGATTCAGAACAGCGCCCAGCTAGCGGTAGCTATCAATAAATGTCTGTAGTCCAATCTCGCTCGCATCCGTCTACAGACATTAACAGCAATAAATAAATCCCTACGACGTTTATTAAGTCCAGATAGAAATTTGTAAAATTATGTTCTTTTAACGACTTAATCAGTGTTTTTGCTTCAAAGGTTGGTGTAATTAGAGTGATAATTAGCTTATTTGTAATTAATTGAAATTTAAAACTCGGCAATTAAACCAAATAACGAAAATGTGAAACTTCTAATTTAATTAATTAATTTTCACACAATTTTGTATTCGTATAAACAAATAAACAAATATTTTAAAATATTAAACATATTAAGTGAACTGTCCACCAGTAAAATGACATTATTAGCATGTATTCCATTGAATAATAATAGATTTTTAATTTCAAGAAAATATTAATCTACCATTTTAAATAGCACAAGACCTTTTTTTATTTAATACTAAGTTCCATTCCAGCTGACTAAAGTTCAACTTGTGAAATTATTCCAAAGAAATTGACATGTTATCAACACGTTAGATAAGCCGTATGTATATCGTCACGAGTTTGTTTGTCGCTTGTACACAAATGCATTGCTTAGAGGAGTGCGGCAAGGAGGCTATTACAGACCATTCTTAACACATCAAAATATTTGCTTTTATCTATCAATAGTGTTACAACTAACCCCAGGCCACCCGTTCTAGATGTTACAAATCCGATTCCTGAATGTGATAAATTGTATTGCAATACGGTCGACATATTTCGGAATTTATAATAATATTCGCATATGGAAATATTTTTAAATTGTAATAGTTTACTATAATGATAGTGGCAAATAGTAGCTATAATAATAACAACTAAAATAACTATAATATTAGTGAGGAATATTTAAAATTATATTTAAATTATTACTCAACTGAGTCATAAAATACAATATATTCGTTGAAATATTGTCACATCGCGTTATTTATTCTGGTTCACGGAATAATGTATTGTACTTGCAATGATTTCCTACGTTGAAAAAATTATTTACCCCCATAAAATTATATAGAACTACAACACACTATACAGTTTCAAGCAATACTAATATATAAGTCCTGACAAACTCAGTGATTTACAATTTCCCATTTCATCGTTCCTCTTATCTTTGTGTTTCCCTCTTTAGTATTGAAGTAAGGCTAACGTCTTATTAAATCAAAGTGCACGAGGGTGGGGTATGCCGGGATGGTGAATGGTGGGTTAGGGTGTGTGTTCAAGGGGTGAACTTGGCGCTAGGTGTTGCGTTATAGGTCAAGAGGTGGTTTGGGCAAATTTAATAATAACTTTAACGTCAAACTGGGTCTAATTTTGATCTATATGTCGGATAATATTTCATAAATATTAAAAAAATATTGTAATATCAAATTTTCGCACGTAACTACGACCTATATATCTATGCCTACCAATGCGTATTAGAATTGACTTCGATTAAACTATTGACTTAGTTATTCCAGAATAATGTAAGTATGCCGCTATCCTGATGACATTTTAACTCCAGTTGTGTTGTGATGGTGGAAGTATAATTATATTCCTGTGGTTGCATAATTTTATAGATAATTGTCCATAGCATATTCCTAAATTCAAGGCGATACATTAATGTTGATGTTTTCGTAAAACTAAAGATGTGTAAACCTTCAAAGTCAATTTCAACACATTAAAATTGACATGATTTTCGCATATATATTTTTTTCTGAATATCATGGAGTAGAATTTAGATGTGACTGACTAAGGGGTGAGAACACAAACACACACGCAAACACACACACACACACGCGCACACACACACACACACACTCTCTCTCTCTCGCTCTCTCTCTCTCTCTCACACACACACACACACACATATACACACACACACATACATTTCTGGAGCAAAACATAGAAATGGAGCTGTCTTTTACAAATGTCATTAAAACTAAAAATGTCCAATATACGGTACCCTGATATTTACAGTACCAACAAGCAAAGGCACGGTTATCTGGAAATTGTTCAGTAATCTTGTCAACTCTTGAACTAATTTTTCACACATTTTCGTGCTCCTAGTTTTGAAATGTTTTAAATGTATAATCTGTTTTTGGCTGTTTATCGATCATAAACACTTGCTTTTAATTTGCTATCAAAATACAATAGCTAAAATTATCCAATCGTAATACAAACAGAAATTCCCGTTTTTTCTTCATTTCTGCAAACCTCCCAACCCATCGTTTTATCCATCCCACTTAATGTTTAATCGTCACTATCATCCATCAAATCGTCTTCTTTTACAAGCTACTAAAAGATCTAGAAAATATGCCCTGCGCACGTAGGATGTCGCTTAGAGAGAGACTAACAGTTTTAAGTGGATCCTAAAACTTCGCCTGTGTCAGGCCGTTGATTGCTGCTGGTTAAAAAAAAAATTGCAAGGAAGATGAATTCAAAATATCCCCGCATTTGATTTGAATCTTCGCACATTGATTAAAAGCTGTAGTTCCTTTCGGTTTCGCTTTTCTTCCCCCGCTTTTCAAACTGTGAGTTCCCTGGTCCGCGATGTTCTTGAGTAATAGAAAAGGGTTCTAGGAGCCCTTACGGGATATAAGGACCCTAGCCGGGATTTTGCCTAAGGGGTTACCGAAGTTCAATGCATCGCTCATATCCGAGTTCGGAGGAAATTGAGTTGCAGGCAAAAACATATTATTTATCAAATTAAAATAGATTCAGAAAACCGTGCGAACCACTGCCCTCATTTCCTAGATCTCAGAAAAATGTGACAATTGTCAAGGCATAAATGAAAATCAGAACAGATTAATAAACTGGACAATAATTGAATAATGTTCTCATTCAGGTAATTTCAGATAAAATTGTACAGATTTCTAACGAATAATGCTTGCCCTGTTTAGTTTCCAAACACAGTACGGTTAAACTGGTTAAGTCGGGCTCATAAACATAGGGTGCCATTGAAGCAAATAATCAGAGGGCTAGAGCCATTTCGCTTAATTTAACAGATGAAATACATTAGAATGAAACATACCGAATTACACCAGATATTGACATAATTGGAACGACAAGAAAATCAAAACAACAAGACAAAAACCATTTGAGAAACTCGCACTGAACTGAGAATATATTCCGCCGTCGGTAATGTAAAAACGAGAGCCCCTTTCTAGTAGTCGTGTTTCGCCACAAAACCAAGAAACTGATAATTCGTACGCTTCGATGCGTCGCCAAATCGTAACCGCATGAAATCGACAACTCTATACACATGTATAAAAGAAAAGCTTTACCCATTTTCCGCTTCGACGACTCTTAACTAGTGCCCCCGCGTGAATAAGGCGGAGTGATGGCGAGCCGCGCGTGGCAAAGCAACCCCTAAATGGTAGGGCCCCCTCCCTAGGGATAACACCCCGAAAATAAGGGGTTCAATTTATGCGAGGTTTAGAAGAAATGGGAATATAGCTTTAATACTCTCTGGAGATCACTCAAATTAAAAGGCATGTTATCGCCACCGCGCTATCGGGTTTAAGAGAACATTATTAATTCTTAATAACCCGAAAATTAAGTTTCCCGTTCATCATAAAGCGCTTCCTATGCTATTGTCGAATAATTAAGATAATGTTAATGTTTGATACAGAAACGCTATGATAACCTGTAAAGTATTCTAAATGTTTCATAAATATACTGAAAACTGAGTACATGTCAAATTATTCAAAGAATGTGGGCCTTGTTTTTTTTATGGATATATTATATAAATTAAATCTAAAAACTATAATACATGAAATATATTTATCATTTAGAATGTACGCATTATTTTTCTTGTATCTGATTAATTAATTCATAATCACCGTTATTGCTTGAAATTTCGTTCAAATATACAATTGCAAATGGTATTTCAATTGCATATTTAAAAAGAAAATCTAATTTAATTTATGTGCGCACTAATAATAAAATTATAATGTAGATGCAGTAGCTAAACAGCACTTGTTCACTAGTGTACATTTTGTTATTGCGTGTACTCATTGGCTATTAGACGCAGACAAGTATCTACAATAAATAAGATAAGAAAACGCATGCACATGGCTAAGAAAATAACACCTGCTCCATCAATGCATCGATTGTACGCAGAAAGTAAGACTCATGCTGATAAAAATGTGTTCATAAGGATAAGAGCATAAAGGAAAATCTAACATTTACCTCGATTCCTCCATTGCTAAATCACAGAGCAATACTCATATTTTTTTCTCACAACACTAACTGTTGTAAAAACAATTCACATTTTGTATCCGAAAACAGCGAAATCCCAAAAGAGACATATCACTAAAATGTGACTGTATTTTCAGGATTATAAATCTTGTTAAATTCCGATCATTTAACCATCCTTCCTCCAAAACCTTTTTTATCTCGTCCAGACTCCGTTGCTAATTTTTCCTCACATATAAATTCCTATTAGAGTCCACGTCATCGGGTTTCTTTCAACCCGGGATTTTCCGATTGCTTTTATCCGTCTGTACATCTGAAATATCTACGTTAATAAAACAAAACAAAACAAAAAAAACGGGGACTCTATAAACTAAAATAATTGGAAATGTGGAGAATGAAATATGTAGTGGACAGCCACCTCTTGTGACTGTTCGCGTTGCTGGATAATAATCGGCGGGTATCGGGGTATCTGAGATAGGAAACACCGAACCCTCTTTTGCTTAGCAACTGGGTATAGCAAGATAACTTCCTAGTCCCTTACCCGAAATACCCGTCAAAATTTCAGAGCAAGCTTGTGACCGCTATACCAAGCAAATCAGGTATTTATGTGTCGCATTCTACCCGCCACCACCATGTGTATATAATATATTATACGTATAATTATGAAATGATGAAAAACTGAATTAAAGTTCCATAAAGTTTTAATATTTATCTAAATAGAACATTGTTTTTCGTGGAAAAATCTCTCTGAGACATACATATGTAATGAAATGTACATGATGTGTTTTAACAATATCGAATGACAACATTGACATATGGAGATGACTGAAATATATACTACACGAATATTACCATTATTGTTCGTTTCAGAACATGGCTTATATATCATGAATCTCCTCTCTGATATTTTAGGAAAATGTCACAAAATGCTATTTTACAGATATATCTCTGTTCTGATTGTCATAGCAGGAACATTCTCCCTGTAGGAAGATAAATAAACAGATCTCCCTCAAAATCATTCTAACAATATATGTCTTTAAATAAATTAAACAAATATATTTACTTATTTTACAAGTGGTTCATGTATGTATAATATATGTATGTATATATATAAAAATGAAATATATTGATTTACCTGCTCATTGGCTAGTTGTCTACTACAGTGAAATAATTGCTTAATGTCCTCACGGTTTCGCAATTTGCCACAGCTGCAGCCGTATTGTGATATAGACTACCCTGCCTCCAAACAGTACTACAAATAAACCCGTCTTGCCACATGAACGACACAAAGTCAGGGCATGAACAGTGCATGCAAATTTAAATATGCGTCTTTTCTTTGAGGGACTTGTTGTCCGTTTACGAATGGTAGTCCATTTGCATGCTGAACTATGCACACATTATAGAGCCGCTCGCGACAGTGAGTCCGATCTTTGGTATAACAGCGTTTCCAGTGAACATACGTGTGTGAAATAATAGGGGGAAAAAACGTGAAAAGGTGGAACAGAACATAAAATAAATTCGAATTTCACAAACTGGCTGAATGGGGGACGTATTTGTAGTAGCTACCATCTGGATTTGACATAGGAGGCGAGCTTTCTTTCGGCATGGTGAGCGGCGACATTTGGGTGTAACCATACCCCGCCTGCATATTTTCGTACAGTTTTAAGTCTAATTTGCCCATAGATCCTTCGGACATAAGATTGTTGATGGAAAAAGGATGATTAAACGACGGATGATGGCCCGCTAACTGACCTGGTCCAAGAGTTAATCCCTGAGTATGGTTTCGAATATCGTGCTGAAGAGATTGCGCATTGGTCAGTTCTGTCGTACACGTTGGAGTAAGAGACACGGGGTGTTGTTGTTGTTGTTGTTGATGTTGTTGCTGTTGTTGTTGCTGTTGCTGACTGTGATGTTGCTGGTTGTGCTGCTGCGGATTGTGTTGCTGCTGGTTGTGTTGTTGTTGTTGTTGTTGTTGTTGCTGTTGGAGAGACTGCTGACTAGGATTGTGTGCGTGCAGTTGAGGATGTGTCAGCTCCGGAGGAGTGTTGCCGTGGTTCGCTTCCATCTTTGGCTGGACCAGAGGTTCCACCGAGTGAGGTGGGGTGTTGGGTGCCGACAAACCTGACCCGTTGTCCGTTGATGTTGGGGTAGAGTCCGGGTTTTGAGCATTTTGTCCGTTTTGAGGCGTTGATCCCGGTTCGCCAGGTGAGTTGGGGATCCGCAAGGACTCCTTCTTGGGGCACTTGAAGCGTTTTTGACGTCGGAGGTAGCAACCATTTTCAAACATGTTTCCAGAATCTGGGTGCAGGGTCCAATAACTCCCCTTTCCCGGCCGATCTGGGGTGCGGGGAACTTTGACGAAACAGTCGTTAAAGGATAGACTGTGTCGGATTGAGTTCTGCCACCTTTGTTGATTCTGGCGATAAAACGGGAATAAATCCATGATGAACTGATAAATTTCACTCAATGTACACATTTTGCTGGGAGATTGCTGAATAGCCATGGTGATGAGCGATATGTATGAATACGGCGGTTTGGCGTGGGTATAGCTACGACGGTAGGTCTTGTCACGGGCACGATTCAACGCTTGCGCTCGGTCCATCGGCATCAAATTGGGATCCATGGGAGATCTGCTCATGCCGTTCATCTGCATGGACTGCATGGTCGTCATCCCGTTCATGGCACTGACACTTCCCATGGCGTTCATATTGTTCATGCTCATGGGATTGTGCATCGCACTCATAGCGCTCATGCCCATGGAACTCATGGTTGGAGCCATGGCGCTCATGCTCCCCATGCCTCCCATCCCCTGGGGCGAGTAGCTCATGTTGGACATAGATCCCATGGTACCCATGGTGGAACCCATGCTGTTGATACTTGGCATGGTGGTCATGGCGTAGCTGTTAGTGTTGGTGGGGTCGTACGGCGACTTGGACGACAGCATTCCGGGTGCGTAGGAATCCATGATGATATAGTCCAAGGTAACTAGGAGCTTCTCACTAGCACAGATGCTCCGTCCCGTCTTCTTGACCGTTATCGCCACTCGCAGGCATTCACTGCACAGACACCACTGACAGCACACTGATATTCGTGCAGCTAAGTGACAATGGTAAGCACTTCACGGCCAAGCAATCGTAAAAATATAGAAATCCTGGCCAGGGAGAAGGGTAAATATACCAAGGCTCCTTCAGTGGAGGGGCGGAGCTTCATGGCGGAGGAATCAGCCAATCAGCGATCGCGGCTCTGCTAAGCCACACCCGGTTGTCACTCGGCCTGTTTGAACAAAAAGTCCCAGGGCTTTTATCGACTGTCGATCACCAATTTGGCAAACAAACCACTTTAAATGAAACGCGCTCCAAAACATCGTTATTTCCACGTCGTTAGGAAATGTGCGGGTTGTTTCGCTTTTTCTACGCCTTCAATCTTCTCGGAGGCGGTCTTTGAAAAGCGAACGTTTGATTTTGAGATCGGTGGTTCCACTCAAACGCTAGTTGGCCCCCTGTCAACACCCATCATTACCATCCCATTATGTGGCCCCCTTGTCACTCAAACTGCTTTTTCAAACATTCGAGTACGGAGAAATAAACATGGGTTATCGGTTCATTCATGGTGAGGCTGTGTGTATAATATGCTATACTATACGTTGTGTGTACTCTATAGTAGATGTGTGTGTACGTCAACTTGCACCCTTGCAATGTACATAGATTCTCAGATATGACAAGAAATGTACAACCAATGTATTTGATTGCTATTTCATACGTCATACAGTACCGCCCATGACGAATCCACGAACTAAACAGTGATAGAACTCGTGACGATATGACCCAACGTTACGAGGATTAAATTAAGTTCATCGATATCTCGATATTTGTTTTCACTTTGTAAAATATGCGTTTATTTAGTACGAATTTATTGAAATGTAAATGACACGTTGTTGTTTGACATTATACGGTATCAATCCTGAGGGATACCAACAGAATTGCGAAATATGAATTAACCTAATCCGTATAGCATTCTAAGTTTCATCTGTATGTATAATGCAATATTGTACAATATATGATTCGTACAATATATGATTTAAACAATAGTTATTCTCATGACATTAACATTAAACATACACCACGAGGGGATTGTCCGATTGACCAACGGCATCTTAACATCCTATTTTAATGAAGCTCCCTGCGAAGAAAGAAAAGGTTAGTTATTAATACAAGTGTTAGTGAAACAACAACTTTTATTCGTGATACGACATGTAATGACAACATGCTTACCTTGATTTCAGAAATAGACTGAATAATAATGAAATAGTGTTGATGCAGGTCTGAGTGGGGCGAGGTGGCATGGTGGGACTCTGTATCGGGTGGTAGCCCCACCCACTCCAATCCCATGTATTCGTAAATATGTGAGGTATCAACACATACCCCACTCAACCATCATTCACAAATATACTTCCATCCTTAGCTATTTGAACATAATGTTAACGCTACCCATTTCCGTTATTACCAATATTATATTTAATTTGATAAGCCATAGTTGCGTACATATGGGACCGTGTCTTATTATTCACACCAAACCTTTAAGCCAAGGGTTTGATAGCACATATCCGTTCTCGTGTTTAAACCAACGAATCTCGCACCTCCCCAAAGCAGACTGCTTAATCCCCGACTATCTTTCAGCTATCACCTGTGCAGTATTAAAGACACATATACCACCCCGGTATACGTAATCACGAGCCAGGTTTAGACGGTTTAACCTTCGTATCATTGCTTATTATAGACCGCTCAAGCCGAGTGTGAAAGCATACGCCTAATGGCATAGGAAGTAGAGTAATTTACAAGTAGAATGCCGCTGAATGCACCCGGGACCAAACTACTTTTTATTTCGCCATTCACCAGTCCACGGTATAGTTTTGCATTCATGCCTGAGACCAAAAGCACTCCTTCAATACAGGCGAAGATGTCGCATTGATGTGCACCTGGGCACATAGCGAGGTACTCTCTTCCTCTCTTCCTCTCTCTCGCTCTCTTCCTCTCTCCTTATTTCTCCCCTAGTTCTCCTTCAATGCAGTTTCGTGCCCCCGGGCGCCCAGGAGTCCAAAGCGTGAAACTGACAAATTGTTTGGATACAATCTATATACAGTCATCAAACCATCATAATAAAATTAGAGGCCAAGCACTTGCCGATTGTGTGTGTGGAAAACAGATTGCTGTGGGAAGGACAAGTTATTACCAACTTTAAAGACAAATTTCAGAGCTTATTTGTAGACAGAAAATTACAATTTTAATGATGAAAAGCGGTTTGGGCATTTATTTTGAATCTGCTAATTGTATGTATTTTAACTATTTTCTTCAACTGGGTGAACCACGTTGATGTTGTAATATTAGTGGTGACCTAAATATGACGTTGATCTAGAATTAATCTCTGAAGTGCAGTTAATATTTGTCTGATAAAAAAAAAATCAGTGTATGCATATTGCATTAGAATATACACACAACTATCCCACGAATAGAAATTATTATCTAAATTTAGAATCCCAGTTTTTGTCCATCGAAATACAACAATTCGGACAAATTTCATGACTTTCAGTTTAAGTACTGAATTACGAAACAACTGAACGTGAGAATATAGGAATGTGTAGAATACATAGAATACCAAAAATGCTATGCTATAAAATAGAGAGCGTTTTGATTGGCAAATCCAATTGCATATTCGTTCTATGTTGTATGAATGATGCAATTATCACCTGTATTATAATTCAGCCTAGTTTGTATAGTAGTACACCTTCGTCTACGGTCTGTGATAGATGATCCAGTTGAAGACAGTGCAGTGTACCAAGTGAACTAGCACTATAAAATCTGGTGGAAATTCAGACTAGTCAAGCAATATATGCATATGCATGCAAGCCATGATGCGAAATTATCTTGAAAATGGCGTTAAACCCCCAACTACGAGTACTACTAGTATATATACTACTAACAATAAAAAAAAAATCAAAACTAATAAATAATAATAATAATATAAGTTCACATTAATTCTCTCCCTGCTGGATTAGGTATAGCCACTAATATTTCGGGCATCTCCGGTTGCCTTCAGAATGGAAAGGGTTAAAGGCATGCAATCACAGATGGTTATCCTAGATAATGTTCAAACGAACTTCTATCTGAAACTACTTTCGTTTGAATTGTCCACCCAAAAGTTTTTATTTACTAATGCACAATATTATTGCCGTGTATTGCATGTATAGGCATGTACGTTAAAGGCATACTATCACAGATGGCTGACCTAAATAATGGACTAACACATTTCTATCTGAGACTACTTACATTTCATTTGTCCACCAAAATGTAGTTATTCACTAATGCACTTATTCCCCAACACTCGATAGTTATCACAAATTTCATATTTTATATTAATTAAGGTTGCGTAACATTATACATCTTGTATTTGATGCATCAACTGATCCCATGAAGAAAACTAACCCTTGACGATATTCGTTCGTTGTACCACTTTGAGTTATGTCTTTTTTTGCATTAATATAATGAAGCAAATACGACCATATTCAGGTTGGTTACCATCAGTTATAACTGACAAAGTCCTATATAATGGGGTTGGGATGGAATGGAATTGTGTCTACCATACAGCGGTGGAAAGTGTTTTGGAAGTACAAACATGACTATTTTATGTACTTATGTCAAGTGAATGTACGTTGCAGTAGCTAAGAACTAGTCCAAAACAACCATACAAATATGTGACATTATGCCTTTAAACCATTCTTCCAATAACAGATATCATGAATTCATCAATTAGTTACAACTAGTATACGACATGCATAGCAAATCAACTTTTGCTTAAACTGCTTCTGCGAGATTAGTAATCGTACGTCTGAGGTTATTCCAGAATATCAACGTTTACATCGTGTGCTATTGGTGGCCATCAAGAAATCAGTGCTAACTATAGTACGTGTAGGTATCTGCACTTTTGCATACATGATCTAATGACGTAAATACAAACAAAGACCCATATACTGCTCCTATAAAACTGCCATAACTAACGGCCTGAGAGAGAATCTAATTGGTTTTGCCTGATACACATTGGGCAGTATCGTAGGCATGTATCTATTGCGAGATCAGGGAGAAAGAGAGAGATAGATAGATAGATAGATAGAGAGAGAGAGAGAGAGAGAGAGAGAGAGAGAGAGAGAGAGAGAGAGAGA
>JAUTBQ010042665.1:0-17884 GCA_032361185.1 Lepetodrilus ovalis
GAGAGAGAGAGAGAGAGAGAGAGAGAGAGAGAGAGAGAGAGAGAGAGAGAGAGAGAGAGAGAGAGAGAGAGAAACATACATGTTGGGGAGTGTCAGAATATGTCCCGAGGGTAACAAATGCCCAGCTTCCCTAACCCTAACTCCCACATAATGTTTATGGACACTACATCTTCACAGCCTTGGTCTACACTACACTACACTACACTACACTGGTCCTAGTGGACAAGTCCTAGTCAACTACTGGTAGACATCCAGGTGACAGAGCCCCTTTGAATGTTATCAGCCCTGTCAGATGGTACTGTGTGAAATAAACAATCCAATATAAACATTATCAAACTAGTGTAAATTACCATGAAATTACTTGTGACCAACTTCAAAGCCGTGTTGCTGACATAAACTGGTCCAATCATTCTGATAGCCATCTCAAATGTCAAACCTTAGAGACAGATGACAATTTGGTAGTTCTGTGGACAGAAAAATGCCTACAAGAGCTTTCATTTTCCTGATCATTGAGATTACGGGACAATTACATTTAATCTATCCTATTTACATCTGTTTATCTGCCCAACCTTGTACCATGTCAATCCATATCAAACGTGTCAGGCTGATTCATGAAAAGCTATATTAACATGAAATAAAGTCACACGATAAAGAAATCATTTATTATGGCTTCGTGAAAATAATGCTAAGTGAAATAAGAGACTCAATGTCTGCATGTATAGCGAGTACAATTGGGAATTAAATTACTGCATACCAGTATGTATATACATGTACATATATATGTATATATGCATACCCATATATGAAGTACAAGCATAGTAAAACCTTGTTTCAGTTAAAGGCACGTTAGTATACTAGTAGATGGTCATGGACACATCTACTCATATAAGTAAATTTGCTTATGGAAGAAATTTACTTATGAATCAGATATACTTTCGCACTACCTCTTAATATGATGCGAATATATACTCTACAGACAGTGTATTCTATCCTATTAACAGCCTTGTAATGTGTATTATCAGAAGCTTCATACCTATGGTAAAGATATTCTACCAATCATAACTATAAAATAAATTATTTACTTCCACTACCACCAACCTCACTCGCACCAAAGACTAAAGAGTATATATAAGCTCAGACCTTTAATTTTATATAAACATGTTTGTTGTTGTTGTTATTATTATTATTATTATTATTATTATTATTATTATTATCATAAATAATACTATTATTTCCGCGAATTCCTTAATTTTATAGCTACGGTGTAGAGGTACCAGTGTTGATGTCGTTGCTTCGTCAAATACTTGCATTGTCATTACTGAATTATCGATTTAGACGTTATTGAAGGGAAGCGCCCTGAGATAAGGAGTTCTTTCATTACACAAGTTTAAACGACACTTATGTATCAGCCATCATCCTTGACACCCAGAGTCATTGACCGCTCTTTCACTTCCGGTGACGTATATAGGAGTACCTGAATCAGGGTCCCGTTGCTCATAACCATTGTAGTTATAATTGATTTTAAATCATGCAAATTTTAGTGATTTGTAAGTCCAGTGTATGGAAGACTTTCTTCACATATCTGGATAGCTAAAACTATTGCAGCAATAAAGTTGTTTCGTGCAAAGAGACTAGTAAGCACTTGTTGCGGGTCCGTAATTTTGATTTACAATCAATTGTAGCTACAATTGTTGTGAGAAACGGGGCCCAGAAAGATCTATCTTTCTCTCTGATCACTACAAAAACGCTATATGCTAGACTACGCGTTTACGAAACAACTCAAATTTTGCATTGGTATTTAACTACCAAGGCGGGTTGACCTATATAACGGACAAACGAATTTCGATCTGAGACTACTCACGCTTGAATTGTCCACCCAAAAGTTGATATTTACTGATACACTTATTCCCCAATACTCGATATTTGATATATGAATTACGGTTACAGACCCATATTTATTTTGTCTTTGGTGTATTCAACTGATCTAATAGGAAAGTGACCGAATGTTTTCAATTATCTAACTTTTCATGTGTATACTAGAATCCAGGATGCAGACCGCTAAACAAATTCTAATCAACTTATATCGCGTGGTTGTACATTATAGTGGAATGTTCCGTCTATCATACAGCGGTGGAAATGTTTTTGGAAGTACAAACATGATTTTAGGTATGTCAAGTGAATGTACTTTGCAGTTCTAACTAAGAAATTGTCCAACACAACCATAAATATCTGTGACATTATGCCTTTGAGTGCAACACGGGTGTCATAGACTAGGCGAAATTTCTGGAAATAGGTCTCCGTAAGAGTCTAGAAGCATTTTTGAGTAAAAGTGGGATCTTAAGTATTTTAAGATGATTTGAGGCCGCTGAATCCGAAAATGAGAGTTCCCATGCTGACATTTGAGTTTTTGACCTTGTAATTACCATAACACAAAATGGCCGCCAAATTGTCAGTATCAGTATTAGTATTATCAGTTACCATTTTCATGGTAATTCATGTTTTTTCTTGACTTTTCACCAATAGTGTTTACTTATTATATACTACATTTAGTATGCATCATTTTAAAATTATTTTTTAAGGATAAAAATTCATTTTTCACTTTCAGCAAATTAATAGATCAAAAGATAATGAACATTGAAGAGTATCCAGGAATATCATAATTATATATTTCAAGCATAGGAGCGAACATAAATGTGTTATACACTAGTAATATTAGTTATCTGTTGTATTTATTAAACTCATTTATACAGATTTTCTATCTCTTCATCAAGTTATTAAACGGGTTATGGCTAAAACGTCCAAGCTCCAAAACGTATAAAACAGGCAAAACGTAAAAGATTACTAAAACGTCAAATGTATTATTTGATTGAAAAATGGAACTTTTTTTTCATGAAATGCATGTATTTGGATAAAGATATCGATTATGCATATCAAAAGTAGACTATTTTATATACATCAATATCTACAAAAACAATGGCGAAAACGTCCAAAGGTTGGCGAAAACGTCCAAATATGGCGAAAACGTCTAAAAATGGCGAAAACGTTCAGACAAACTAATGATAAATAAAATGTTCACATTGTTGGCTGCCTGACTTATGCATAGAGAAAAATGCAGGTAAAGCCTATAACAAACAATACGGCGGCCCATGATCTAACGAGATCAAACCAATTTATTGTACAAATTGACCTAACGAGATCAAACCACATCTAAGTGAAGCTGTGCATTATAGACACTAGGTATAGTCATACTGGGAGATACTATCTACAGAACGTATGACATAACAATGAACAGTGGTTCCAGTGTCAGTGAAGGTATTTTGAACTACATGTATATGTATTAAGTAGCCTACTTATTGGCGTAATTGTAGTTCGTAGCTATCACTAAGTGCTTCTCACGCTCTGAATAGCAAGTGTACATTAACTTAATGCTTTTGATTGATTGAAGTATTGCTTTACTTCACAGCAGGAATATCTCGCCCATAGTCGACGACTGATTTAATGCAGGTGGCTTTCACTATCGAAGGCAATATCACAGGGACTTGTAGAGTGGAGTCAGTAAATCAAAACCAGTCAAGAAAACCTTCTCTTTTTAACAAACTTAATACAAAACAAATCATAAAAAAAGATATCCAGAAGTTTGTTGGACTAATAAAGCATTCAGTTATTTAAAAACAACCCCATTCTAAATGTTATCATAGGGTAGCAAAGCTCTATCAAATGCATATAACTTTCTGAAAGACGACCCTGCAAACCTGATTGGTTGGCATATGCTGAGCAGTAGATGAATATGCATTACATATGCCAACCAATCATATGGGCGTTTATTTATTTTTCTCAGAAGAACGAGCCCGATGCCAGGACACCAGCCTCCAATACCCAGAGTATTCAGCTGCATCCACTGGATCCGCGGTACCTCTCCCAGCCATGTCAGGCCAACTATGACGTGCAGGGCGTCAGCTACCAGGTGTAGTCAGTGCCATACCAGGATGTCAGCTACCAGTTGCAGTGCCATACCAGGATTTCAGTTACCAGGTGCAGTGCCATAACAGGATTTCAGTTACCGGGTGCAGTGCCATACCAGGATTTCAGTTACCAGGTGCAGTGCCATACCAGGATTTCAGTTACCGGGTGCAGTGCCATACCAGGATTTAACAGTTACCAGAAGTTCCAGTGCCATGCCAGGATTTAACAGTTACCAGGCGTTTCAGTACAGTGCTGTACCAGGATTTGAGTTACCAGGTGCAGTGCCATACCAGGAGTTCAGTTACCAGGTGGTGCCGTACCAGGATTTAACAGTTACCAGGCATTTCAGTGCCATGCCATGATTTAACAGATTAGGTAGGAAGCTGGATCTTCTACACGAAATTGTGAATGGTGGTGTTAACCTAAAATACCCCGTCGACTATTATATATATATATAAACACGACGAAATCATGTATGAAAACACCAGTGGAACATATGCCCTTATCGTATATCTGTGTCGGTATATATGACGAAATGTCATAACTTATTCTATCATAGACAGTGAATCACTGCGAGCTAATGGAATATGCCCGTGTTGTGTATTGATGAGTGTCGACAGTAATGACGTAACTTATTCTATCGCAGACTGCAAACACTGATAGCCAATGGAATAGTTTCAGTCCTGAGTAGCCTTGTCGATAGACATGACGGAAGGACGTCACCTATTTTGTTAAAGACAGCGGAAACAGTGGAATAATTTCAGTTGTATAGTCACTGTAGTGTATCAGTGTCGACAGACATGACGGAAGGACGTCACCTATTCCATCGCAGTGAAAAAAAAACGATAGCCGTTGGAATATGTTCTGGTCGCCTATTGACACCGATAGACCCGACGTTAGGACGTATTGTATTCTAGTAAAGACAATGGTAGCAAATCCGATAGCCAGTGGAACCGTTTTCTGGTGGTGTATCGATGTCAACAGACATGACTCAATGACGTCACCTATTCTAGCAGACAATGGTTGAAAGACCGTCAGCCAATGGACGTTATACTGTCTGGTCGCGTACCGTAGTACAAGGTTCTTCAGACCAGTGATCGTAGTACTTGGCGTGAACAACCTCCTCGGGACCTCGACTATGTCAGTACGCTCACTACGTTACTGTTAGAGGTCATGGTCGCAAGTTTCCAAGTGTTGTTGAGAAAGTGCTGGAGAAAAACCAGATGTGCGAATTACAGTCTGCATCGTGTCTCGAAACTACACCAGACAAGTTTGGACTAGAAGTTGTCAGGCGACTGCAGTGCAGTTTTAATTTTACTTTTATCTTTTTATTGCTGACTGAGAAGAGGTGCGAACGAAATACGATCTTTACGTCTGCACCATCCTCGAAAACACAGGCAATTATGACTACACTAACCTCCGTCAAATACCCTGAGATCACTGCCTATACTAGTTTTCGGGAATGAAAGGTCATGTGGACTACATTACATTACAACCAATTGGAGAGATCCACTGCTCAACGCGGGTTGATATTTTTAGAGGAGCTCTCTGATTGGTTGTAATTAAATGTATTCCACGTTACCTTTCATTCGAGAAAACTATATATAGGCAGTGATCCCAGGTTACCAGTATTTGACGGAGGTTAGTGTAGTCAAAATGGCCTATGTTTTCGAGGATGGGTTTGCACAGACTGTGATTGAATGTAAGTTCTAATCGTATTAAACTAAATTGAATTATTTTTTGGGATTTTTTTTTATCAAGCGTATTTCTTGAAAGAAAATCCCTTTTGAGAAATTGGGGTAATATTAAAAAAAAAAAGAACAAAAAAAAGTAATTGTATCCTATTTCATTGGGGGACAAAAAAAATAAACAACAAAAAATCACATTGAACTTTAATAATAGATATAGCATTTGATTTATTCTACAAAAATTATAAAGGGTGCACATTCGATAAATTCAAAGGACATATGTGTGTATACATACACAAACACATGCTATGTTCATTAGAAAGGGGAAATTCCCATAGACACAGTCAAAACTACAAGAGAGATAAAAAGATAATAGGCATATAACTTCAAGAATGGACAACTGTAACAGAATGAAGGCAGCCGAACGTACATATTAGTACATATAATAAGTTCTAATGGCAGTTCTGACAGTATGCCCAATGAATACATAGCTACACTGGCTATACTCTTAACACGATATGTTAGAATATACAGAAGCGTGTCAAATGAACTCGATTTAAAGAGACTCAAACAAAATATTTTCATCTTGTAGAAGCACAACATTATGCTATTACTCCACAAACAGTGATGATAACATCTCCAAATGCATCTGTTCTCCATATTCCCGGTTCGTTTATGTTTACACCGAATGTTGTCGGCATGCAAAAATACCACTACATATCAAAAAGCAATTTATTTTTATGGTCGTCTCGGGCGTTTGGTGCACGAAATCATGCATGGAGTATTGCAAATATAACAATTTAAATAAGTTATGATAAATAAAATAAAAATAATAATAATAATGACCTCAATAGTTGAGGTCGCACATATTTTGCCCTACCAATCTAATTAAAATTAGATACGAAAATGTCACTCCAAAGATACATAGACATAGGTTCAACATCGTTGATGGGCCTATGTCCATGGATATATCTTGTGAGTGAAACTTTTCCATCTAATATTGATTAGATTGTTTGCCCTACCTTCCGCATTCTGTTTGAGTCCCTTTACGAAAGAGGCCAGCTAATTTACAAAATTGATAGCTATACGATTTTAATATATAACAAATATTCAAAGTACATAGAGAATCGTGTCCTGACGTGACACGGGCATTAAAAGCAGTTTAGGTTTAGGAAAGCCTCACCGTGTAGGCCAGCAGTATAGGTTGAAAACATGAATCATATTAAGAGAGGAAATGCAGCGTACTGTGTTCATGGCAAATTCCCTGGACCGCGACACTAGGTCATGCAAAAGTAACAATTACATTTGACACCCTCAATCTAGAAACAAGGCGGTGTGGAAAAGGAAGGCAATATTTCACCAAATATTGCAATATTGAGAAAATTGTATTGTATTCATATAAGGTACATTGAAAATACTATGTAAATAATATTTCCATCTAGTCGTAAAATCTATTCATAAACGTCAATGAAGTGAAAAAATACCTAGCCACAATCTTAAAAAATATATCAGGAATAGTCTATGGGCATCCCCAATAATATTTTTTGACAAGGCGCAAAAATAATTATGAGTACATGTGTAATGCTAGAGGACGGTTAGAAGAGGACAAATGGGTACTCTCTATGATCCTCTATAAGCTGTGCCTAGGGTATCGCACTGAAAACAGCATGGAGGACGTCGCGCTCGCTGCGCTGCTACGTCCGGTCCTGGTTTTGTCCCGGAGTGAATGGAGATTGGTAGAATACATGTAGTGGTAGGATACAAGCTTGAACAGTGACCATCCTCTTAACCCGCTCCATGCTGAAGGCAACCGGAGATGCCCTGAAGAGCAGTGTCTATGCCTAATCCAGCAGGGGGAGGGTTACATAAGTGGCAATACTTCCTACATTCGTCATTGGCGGATGTATGAAGACGAGTTTTAAAGGATGGAATTGCAACATTCAATTCTTATTGTTTTCACCTACTATCTTTAATATTGAAATCGAACTTGATTAGTGTGCATATCAACTGAGCGGAATCGATGACAACCGACAATCTAGATCCAGTTCAGGAGATTGCATTCAGATCGTAATACATCATGACTACGCATGCTCAACAAAGACAATCTCGCTCAATGTTGTCAAATTAAAATTAAAAAGAAAACGTCATACGCATGCAAACGTACAGTCCATGTTATTTTCAGTGCACAAGAATACCATAACTTGACCTGAGTAAAATATGCATAATATTGAGCAAACATGCAGCTAAAATTGTCACATGAAATTGAATTATGCATACAATCAAACGCTTCTATTAATACCGTAGACTACACTAGGAGCAAGCACCAGTCTGACCGAGTTATTACCTCATCAGTGTACCTCATCAGTGTACCTCATGAAAGTACTTTTTCTGAGGCCGCTAATTTCAGAGGATGAAAATGATAAATGATTCGAGTGTGTATTCAAAGGTTATTGGACAGAGTTATGCCAGTATGTTCTGGGTCCATCCTCGACACTCTCGGTGGCCGAGTCTCCCATGCGCTATTGTCAGTAGCGTATGTTCAAGGAGGCATTGGACCCACGTTTCAGAGGATGGTTCTAGGTCCTGGCGGCAAATCGTCTGTAGAAGACTTGTCGATAACAAAAACTTCATGGTCTTACCAGTAGACGCACAACCATCGAGCAATGAACGCAACAACATAGTAACAAGAAATTGTTTGGGGAAAGACAAAATATTTGCTGCATTTTTTTTTCTTCTCACAACTCTGGGGCAAGAACATTCGTGGTATTTCCTGCGGCCAGACTGGTCACAAATGGAATGAGGTTCACAATAGTGTACACATATATATATATACCGTATGTACCCATGACTAAAAAGCCTGGCGCCTGCGTTGCGCTTGCGTTTAAAGACGTACAAGGAAAGCAGATGCAAGCGTTTGTCTGCCGAACCTGTGTTTGGCGAGTGAGTGATTATGGAGTTTAACGTCGCTGCGGGAATCTTTCACCCATTTGCAACGATTGTGTTTGGCGACAAAATATCAAAATTGTAGAAGGGGTTAGAACAGGAGTGTTTTTTCTGCGTTTCTGAACAACTTGAAGACGCAAAACGCAAGCGCCCGTGTGCGCCAGGCTTAAGGTGGACAAGAGATCACAATATCTACCAGACAGTTTCCAATACCCAAACCTATGTCACATGGCACTTTGCAACAAATACTGAATGGACTACTAAAACTGCCTTGATGCTTTATTGTCGGGTTTCTGTTTTATTTCAAATGACTGCCAATCTGAATCGGAATGACTGGGAAATGTTAACAGTAATGACGTTGAGGGCGACGTTTCGATAAGTTTATGCTATACCTTTATACAGGTATTCCGTGCATAGCTTGCACGATCTAAATGACGCGATTAATTAACAAAGAAATACTCAATGCAATCATTGGTAGTGCGAAAACTCGTTCCATGGTATCATGTACATTAAGATAATTCCACTTTCCTGACGCAAGGCTCGAACTCGACATTAAACGGTGCATTTAAAGGCATACAATCACCGTTTGTTGACATATTCCATAGCAAAACGTATTTTACCTGAAAATAAGTACATTTGATTTGTCCACACAAGTATATTAGTCAACACGCTACATAATCCGGATGTCCCACTCGTTTTTCAATATGCGGAAAATGTAGCCTTTCCCCCCCACAACATATTTGTGCAGATATATGTAGATACTTTCAGGTAAAATACGCCTGATCATGAAATATGTCAAGAAACTGTAATACATGTATTTGTTAAATTTTATTCTATTATATTTTAAATATCTGTCACTGGATCACCCCGTTGATATGCTGGTAACACAAGCATTTTTATTACGAGTAGTAAAGTGAATAATAATGATATCATATAATGTCAAAGGCTACCCTGGACTATACAGTACAGGACCACGTTCCCCAGAACGATCGCAGCACTATCAGAGTAGAGTTACGACTCTTGTGGGACTATGATTGCTCTGCGGAACAGGGGCCTGCCTGTGATACATGTACGTCATTTACTGCTTAAGAATGGCGTAAGGATGTATTTAAGTCAGGGGCCGTATTCTCGAAACTTTTTAACTTGCGAAACTCTTAGTGAGAAAATATATCTTCAGAAATTAGCATGAGAAGGAAACCAGTTGGCAAATTCTTTGTACTTAGGAACTTCTTAGGACTTACGAAGTTTCGAGAATACTGGCAAAGGACTACAGTACGACCCTTTCGTGAAACGCAACCCATGGCGTAACTCTCAAGGTAATCATACCTCCAACCCTAGACATGGTGTACCGTAGTCTATGGCCAATGTTGGAAATAGGGTAGGTACCTCAAGAGTGAGCGAGTGATTATGACGTTTAATGTCGCTGCGGGGATCTTTCACCCCATTTGCGACGAATTTCATATCGGAGTAAAGTTTTTAAAAAAATCCGAAACGATCTGCAACTTCTAAAGCTGTCAATGTTTATATAGATCAGTAAAATTTACTAAAGTACTTTTCCCCAGAGCCAAGTACGAGGTCACAATCAGAGGATGAAGTAAGGAATTACTGTGATGTACTGACACTATAGTGAATAAGAGTGGGGAGAGCGAGATGGGGCAGGGGTAGGGGAGCAAGATGGGGCAGGGGCAGGATTTTGATAATTTACAGTTACTATGGTCTTCTCATGGACATGTACCAAAGCATGGACTAAGTCCTTGATTGCAATGAAATAAGAGCAGTTGTTTAATTCTTAATAAATTGGGACACTCCATATCGATATATTCATTATTTTAACTGTGACAATCGCAAGCAGTCTCACATTGGTTGCAGTCTAGTGTGTGTATACCTGGTATACGAGTACATGTTAGCAATCACAATTACATAACAACCGGTTAAACACAGTAATGGTTAGTTATTGCAGTAATACAACAATCGACAAAATATTCCATCAAAAAGAGCTTCAAATCTTCAAGGCTGTTGTGTGAAGAAACTAATAAATCCAACAAGGTAACAGTTAAATATTGTTTCTCCATCTAACGTTAGACTGGTGGTATGCATTACAGAGGAAATACACAACTCGCACATGATACAAGATTTAGTAACAGATGCCATTAGTCTTTAAATTACAAAATGGAGTAGTGAAAGTCACTTGGTGCAATAACACTACAGTTATAGATGAATAATTACAATAATATAATAAACATTATTTTCTAAACTCATTATTAGAAAGCTTAAGCATTGTTGCACTGAAAGTGAACATTGGATTTTTTTTAAAACAACTTCGAGTAACAAATTCAGCTCAACTGGGTCCACATGAAATGATTAAATTATTACAACTACATAAAATATATGTAAAGAAATATTAAAATGATTATCAGAAAGATAAAATAAATAAAGATGCTTCATTGAAATAATTATTTATACCCACATACATCTATAAAGACTATTAGGAAATATCTAAATATAAAATATGCCAACGTATGTAGCAGTGATATTTTTTAAGGACATTATCCTAGTTGTACCATAGGTATGTAGACAATGACCTATTGTTCATGAATATGGGTATCATTGCATGATGCTCTCATAACATGTAAAACATCATAGCGCTCTTGTATTTTGCCAAGAGCATTGTGTAACAGATACTCTGATCTTTATGATATGCCCATTTTTAGAAGGGTGTCGACTAAATGGAAGCCTAGCTGCCATTGAGACAATAACAGATTCTGCAAAGTAACTAGAGGTTGTGAACACCACATGATATTCAACTAAAACAATCTACTAATTGTGGTTCAGTAGAACTGACGCATTCAGTGCCAGGTAACTATTTTGCTTTTCTTTCTACTGTAATAATCATAATTGAAATACCAAAATACCATCGACATAATATTGGAAAAAATGTAAGCATTAGTGCAATTATTATTGAGAGCTCTTATATCTCTGAATCATCCATTAAATTCACCAATCAATGACATTTAACACACTATCCATCTACCACCACAAGGTGTACTGAGTGTATAATATAATAATTACATGCATGGGAAAGATTGGTCAGGACTGAAACATAATCATAACATACCGGTACCATACAAAGTTAAACAATGGTTAAGATATGACTTGTCACAATCTACCATCCTCAAGTACAAAGTTAGTAATGGTTGAGATTTGTCTTATCACAAATATTACCTCGGCTACAAAGTTAACAATGGTCGAGATATGACTTGTCACAATCTACCATACCAAAGTTAGCAAGGGTCTAGATTTGACTTGTCACAATCTAACATACCCAAGTTAGCAAGGGTCTAGATATGACTTGTCACAATCTAACATACCCAAGTTAGCAAGGGTCTAGATTTGACTTGTCACAATCTAACATACCCAAGTTAGCAAGGGTTGAGATACTATTATCCTTAGTATGTCAACCATAATTATTCCTCCTCCTTACTATAATAATGAATTACCGTACGTTCTAATTATCCCTCAGTCCAGTCTCTTCCACAAATACAAGTAAATATATGATGAAAATAACATACATCGCATTGTCTGACCAAACCACTATATCTTACAAAGCATAGATAAACAAGGTGTAATATTTATGTACTATGACCGCTGCCATCACTGGACAATATTAGTTACCAATGTGACACTTAAATAAATAACTGGTTGTCTTTCTATTGGCTTTGCAGAAGAAGAAAAATGTATTGCTATTGATAGCAATATCTTCAAACTTCAAACATTCTCATCTGGACAAATATTGGTCCATTATGAATCTTAGTAATTCTTATAGTCAATACTGGTTATTAACCAAACTCGCAAGCCTACAATATTTCTCCTACTTAGAACCCTCTACAGTGAACCCCCTTTATCCGGACTTCGGATAATCGGTTCCCTGCTATCTGCATGGCTTTTACTGGAAACCACATTTTCCTACGTAAAATGACTCAGACATCCAGAAATTCAGTTATTCGCTCGAATGTACCAGGAACGCAACAATCCGGTGGATAAACGGGGGTCGACTAATAGTTTTAATACCTAAATTACTTGCAAAAAATTCATGTTTTCTTGCTACATGACCAATGTTTTTAAATTATATTTTACAATTAATCGGATACTACACTTATTTATACCAGTATTTGATCAGTGCTAACTTTCAAGTATCCACTTGCACTATGGGGCATCTCTGGTTGACACCAACAGAGAGAAGGTTAAACAATATGACTGACCTGCCACTCCAACAATTATCATAAAGAACAAACAATGTGTAATTTCAAATCTGATTTTGCATCATCAGACTGCATAAACCAGAAAAAATACTACATCTGCCTGCAACATTCATTTTGAATATTAATAATGTTTAAAAATAGACATAGTGGGAAATAATCCACAAAAGTATTACCACAAATGCTCCAGTACTATTGTCGTTCCTTCAGCTAAAGTGTTCCATGCTATTA
Source organism: Lepetodrilus ovalis (assembly GCA_032361185.1). Lineage (NCBI taxonomy): Eukaryota > Metazoa > Mollusca > Gastropoda > Lepetellida > Lepetodrilidae > Lepetodrilus > Lepetodrilus ovalis. The sequence goes on from JAUTBQ010042665.1 coordinate 13,082, forward strand.
TACTGCCTTTTATTCTAAGAGACTAGACATATTTAAATATTACATACATGTACATGTACTTCTGCTGCAGTGGCTTGGCAAACCACTGATGCAGATATAAAAAATAAGACATGTTTATATTAATAAAGATTGCTGAAGAGAAAACTTCTTTCTATTCCATCAAATCTTTTCACCGATTGATCCACTGCTGTACTTGATTTGAGCTATTTTGAAAAATATTGAAACAATATTTTAAAGGCATAATATCACGGATTTTTATCGTTGTTCTGGACTAGTTCTTAGCTACAACTGCAAAGTACATTCACTTGATATACATAAAATCATGTTTGTACTTCCAAAAGGATTTTTCCACTGCTGTATGATAGACAAAATTCCACTTCAACAACATGATAGTTTGAATCGAGTGTATTAACCAGCAGTCTTCAATAATTGAATGTGATGGTATTTCTTTTTGCTTCATTACATTAATGCAAAGGGACATAACTCATAGTTGTAAGACTGTTTTCTAAAAATTCGAAGTGGTATGACTAGTTTCCCTTAGAATTCCTTCATAGATCAGTTGATGCACCAACCAAAAACAAGATAATTAATGTTTCATAACTTTAATTCATATAAAATATGAAATTTGTCATAACCATCGAGTGTTGGGGAATAAGTGCATCATTAAATAAAAACTTTTGGGTGGACAAATCAAACATAAGTAGTCTCAGATAGAAATTTGTTTGTCCGTTATTTAATTCAACCATCTGTGATAGTATGCCCTTAATATTGTAACATTCACTTACGACATGGAAAATACAGACGAGATCCCAGTAGTCATGCTACGGAAAACATCAAACAGCATGTACTTGTGTCGACAAATATCTACCAGGAAGAACAATTTTATTCTATCAAGACATTTGTATACGTATAAGCTGCTTGTGTGTGATACTCAGCATATATACTCAAGTGTACTATTTGAATAAAGCTATATTGTGTGAGCATCAATGAGAAATGTTATTGGATCAAACATCAAAGGTTAACAAGAAGTCAAATTGGTGTCAGGAACATTTGATAATCAAATAACAATTACTCGGCTGTGACAATCTTAGTACATTATAAAACAATTACCTATTACAAAGACAAACATGTAATAATTATTGTTTAATTAGGAAGAGGATAAAGATAAATGTCTTGATAGAAATTCCATCTCATAGGAAGCCATACAGAAAAAGTACTGCTTTTTAATGAGAATGACTATCAAACAATGTTATAGTACAGTATATCTAATTGCACACCAAATATTGGATAAAAGCTGTTAGATAAAATAATTTAACGAAATATATGTGAATAAAATACTGTTATATATATTCAATTGATTTGACAACAAATTATCACATTTATATACGAGGTATAGAATAATTAGATTGGAAAGACATAATGATAATACAACACACTCTAAGGCAGGAGTTGCTATATATACTTCATGACATTAACATATCGGGAAAAATATAACAAGAATTACCAAACATACTATTATGTTGGGAGAAAACTAACCATATCTCTAGAATAAACCATACATATTTTTGTATTTTGCAACACTAAATGTCAGTGGAAGTACTCATGCAAAAATAACATTATAATTCCTTCATTTTTTTTTTATATATATATTTTTTTTTGTATTGCTGTTTAGAGTCGCTTTCTAGAAGCTTTCACTAATATTACGACTGTCAGTTTAGGGCAGGAGGAAACCCGCAACATCCGTAGCGCTGGATGCTGCAGTAAACCTGCAAATTTATAGTAGATGGCATAATCAATGATCATATAAATATTTACTCAGGACTAAGAAATATTAGTAATAAATTTCCCATTGAAACAAAGTATATATATCATCCCTCCATTCCAGCACTAATATCCCAATCTACGACCTCCACCAAAGCCAAAACAGCTACTTGGACATAAAAAAGGCTTCACAGTTTGGAAACCAACCATCACACATGATATTTCTCCGTATTCTTCCAGCGCACCTCAGAATGTTGTGATTCTGAAGGACAAAGACTAGATCTTTCAAAACATCTTCAAAATTGCACAACTTCTTTGCCACTCTCTGCCTACCTGAATACACATATTTGGCAGCATCAACGATGACGTAGTCAGCACTCCTTGCCAACAGGATGAATCTTGTATCTTTGGCTGTGGGTAAATATTGTGTTTGTGTTTTTTTTCTCTCCCCTCCCCCCCAACCCCAGGGCATATATTTGGATTGATTTGTTTTGTTTTTTAAGAAGGCAAGATTTGATTAGTTTCGAAGTTCTACGACAACATGCAGACTCTAGAGGAGTTTCTCAATCTGCTGCACCAAGCCGTGCAGTTGATAATACACAGCCTCATTGCGCAGTTCCTTCAGGACTTGCCGGCTTCTAGGCAAGGAATCAACAGTCACGCCACCGTCTCTCAGGTAGTTGAGGATGTGGCGGAAGTGTGTGCCATCGCGGTCGATGAACACCGTCCCGTCCGCCTCCAGTCTCACTTCATGGCGGCCGCTGAACATGGCTGCCAACATGGACTCGTCGTCTCGGGTCAAGGTCAACAGTGAGGTCGTGAAAACATGGCCACCGACATCCAGCTTCACGCGACCCTGTAATAGCAATATCTGTTCAGTAACATCGAAACATGTCATATTATGATGCATCTATCAAGAAATATTTGAACATTTGCAATTTTAATTGTCAATCCCAACTGATATTATGGACTAGAAAGGATGAATATTTTGGCAAATACAAACAAACATCTTCCAATATTTGTGGAATTTCAGTTGAAGAACATTTTGATCTATCTGTTTGTGATGCATAAATTGAAATCTTGAGACAGTTTAACCAACCATAAACAATGTAGTACTTGCTACATTACTGGACATGACCTTGATATCTAAAATACATTATTCTCTGGATAAGAAAAATCAGCTAAAATTCTATGAAAGTTTTCATTAATAAATAGATGAACAAAAACTGCAATGACACTGAATTAGGGTTATAAAACTTTAAATGATTGCACACCAGCCATACTTAATATAACCATATAGTCAAGCAATAATTATTTAATTTTTGCACCTTTGCTTCGCAAATTTGGCCTATCATGAATATGATTATATCATTTTTATTCAAATTCTCCAAATACAAGCCTAATAATCAAGTGTGTTGCAGTAAATCTGTGAGCACTGGCTGGTACTGACAAACCAAGTCGAGAACATTTAGCGCCAAAATTATCAATCTAACATCACGTTATCTCCCGCCCCACAAACTTCAAAACACACCTAATGATAGTGATAATTACTCTATACAGGTAAACATTTGTTTGCGATATTTGAAATTGCAATGACCTTGACATTGAGAACCTAAATAAAGAATCAGAAGCAGCCTATTGACAACAGGATACTTCAACGCGAGGATCACAAACTAGTTATTGCAACATATTGCACACATGTCTGTAAATACTGCTAATGCAGATACAGACAGGAAATTAGATAAAACCAAATTGTCTTCCCCTAAGTAAGGGGGAGACAACAATAAACACATAAAGCAAAATTTGATAGACGTCTGCGAGAAAGCGAGCATATATTAAGAGGACATATAACATGCAATATTGAACAAATAGGGACACAAGAAGTGGATACTAGCTACATATTATCCCAATAACGCCTCCCTCACACTCATGCTAATACTTCCATGAATAAAAAAATTAGGGATTGTGCATTGCAGAGGTTAAATGATGTTCTTAAATTATAAATTCATGTTGTTGTTTTTTTTCCTGTACAAGATTAGGAACATGAATCTAGACTTGTGTCACAACCACGACAACCGATGTGCATATCGATTTCAATCACGGTTGTGTCGATTGTCGCAGTAACGATCTAGGCTCACTTTCGCATTAAGTGAAAGCTATTTTTTACTTGTAGTATGAACATGTGCATTTGATATACATGTTCATCTGGAATGTTAAATTCCTTTTTTTTTTCCTAAATAATACAATAACATAACATTTTAAATGCCACTGAAAATTCCAAAAACATAAATATACAATTTTCTGCCTCGTTATATGTGCCGCATGTAGCCAGCCTGTTCAGTCCACATTCTATACCACATACCTGAAGCTCTTTAACCCTCTCCCTGCTGGATTAGGCACAGACACGGCTCCTTAGGGCATCTGTGGTTGCCTCCAGCATGGAGAGGGTTAATGGTATCAGTATGTTTAATGATCCTATCTACAAGACACTTACTAGATATGAAATTGGGCCAACCATCATCCATATGAAATTAGCCAGAGATAACAACATGACCAATTGCAAATGAAAACACCATCTTGTAGATGTTTTTTTTTTTGTTTTTTTTTAAATTTGGGGTTTAAAGTCGTTGCCAGTTATATTTAAATTATAACTTGCCGATCAATTTACCCTCACGGCTGGAGGAAAACACGGCTTATAACTTCAGGGCAGGAGAAAGCCCGCAACATTCGTAGCATTGAATGTTAACTTGCGAATACCGGCCGGTACCAACAGATCAATAACTGGATTGCCGTGACATCATATCATCATCACATCCAGTAATCGAAATAGAGGGGGCCCTGGGGGTCATTAGAAAATCTGCAATGTTAAAGGGCGTTTTCGGATTGTCAACTCAGAGTACTCCGCGTACTCCGACGAGGATTTCCAAATCGAACGCCGCTTTTCATGCTTGGAGCGTGTGGTCAAGTGATGAACTTATCCGCCCCGCGTACTCTCGACTTTGGCCGGAGCACTCGGATTTCAAAGATGGCGTCCAGTTAGGA